>CAJUYH010011163.1:0-11384 GCA_910591685.1 Galerucella tenella
CGGAAATGAGCAACAAGAAGGAATGGGATCCAAATACCATTACCAGACTTGGAAAGAATGCCATTCAATGGTACACAGACGGCTCAAAAGCAATAGAAGGAACTGGGATAGAAATGTTCGGGCCAGGAACCAAACACTCTGAAAGCTTGAGAAAAGCCCCAAGTATCTTTCAAGCGGAAATCCACGCCATAAGAAAGTGCGCCCAGTTCAATATTGATAAATGATACAGAAGACAAAGGATTATCATAATGTCGGATAGTCAAGCAGCCATTAAGGCACTGAGCTCTTGTGTAATCAGTTCCAAAATGGTGTGGGAATTAAAAGAAAAACTCAATGAACTAGGCGAGAGCAACATAGTCACCTTACTATGGATTCCAGGACACACTGGAATCTGGAATAGAAGGAAATGAAATAGCAGATGAACTAGCAAAGAGGGGGACTGAAATACCTTTCTGGGGGCCTGAAACCTTTTGCGGAATCAGCCCCAATGTAATATTGGAAGAAATAAGTAAGGCCGAGAAAAAGAGAAGACCTGACCATTGGAAAGATCTAGTACTAGTAGGGCTTATACAATCAAAGACTCTTCTGGGTGACTACAACCTGTTGAGATCAAAAGAATGCATAAGTCAAAGTAAAACTGCGCTAAGAGTTTTAACAGGGATCCTAACGGGACATTGTCGCCTGAATGGGCACCTGAAAAAGCTCAAAATAGTGGAGGAAGAAGATTGCAGATTTTGTGGAATGGAAGAAGAAACCTCCATCCACATACTTTCCAACTGCACAGCACTTCAGAATCCTAGAGCACAGCACCTGGGTGATTACTGGATAGAAGAGGAACATTTGCCTAAGTTGAAGCCTGCAGACATCTTAAAATTCCTCCGGGAAATAGGACTAAAGGAACTACTAGTTTCTGAGACTCTCCTCAGAAACTCAGTAGAAGTAAGGGGGCACAATAGATCTTTTAGGTCTCAGTGAATGTCACCCCAAAAAACATACATACATACCTATAAGGTTTTTTGTGTAAAAGGTCGTTTGCCATTCCTTTGTTATTACATACTATGAAAATGAACGTTCATCAGCTCCAACAACGGAGGAAGCTAAATAATATATTACTTTTAACCGTTTTACTGCCCAGAAGGAGACAGAGAGAACGAACAAGAAAAATTTGAGTCCGGGATATTTATAAAAACAGAAAAACAAGGGGTCTATCACAATTTGTTAAAGGAGATGAGATTATCGGATCCAGACAAATATTTCAATTATCTCCGAATGTCCAGTGAAACTTTCAACAATTTATTAGCTATTGTTGGTCCCAGACTGACTAAGATATATTGTGTAAGAGAACCAATTTCCGCAGGCGAGAGGCTCGTCCTCACATTAAGGTCAGTTTGGCATTGTGCAATAAAATGTTTAGTAGTCATTCATCACAAACTATATTTTGATTTGATGAAAATCAAACTGCAGGAACGCTAACTTCAATATCAACTGTAAAATGCCATTTCAGCCAATAAAAAAACGAATGTTCGCAGCCAATAGGAAGACTTTCGGATCGTCGTAGCTTCGGATATCGGATGTATGAGAAATGCCAGCATTTGAATTCTTCAACCAATCACAAATCCATAACTTCAACCAATATAATTATTTTCGTACTTTCGTATCGTCGGATATCGGATGCATGAGAATCCGCCTTAACCCATAGACTATGAACGCACTCCTTATGTCATCAGTCATTTTAGGTTGAGCGCGAATTTTAAACTAATGCCATTTTTGTTCAAATAATTTTATTTTGATAGGTAATTTCAAGCAGCAAATACGTTAAAGACAATCTCCTGTCTCTCAGTTGGCTACAAGACGAAATAGTTCATAGCTAGTACTGGAAAAAAGTATAAATATTTTGTTTGCGATCATAAAAAAACTTATTTAGAATAAAAATAATAATTAGTTTGGTATGAAAAACCGTAGGTGGAATACGGCTACAAATGTTGGTTTATTCTTACGGTATTCCCACACATATCTTTCAGATATTTCTTAGAATAAAGCGAACAAAATAAACATTACATAGCTGTTGTTAAAAGTCACTTCCGCTCATGGCTCGTTGAAATATTTTCACGTGTAATTTTCAAAGAATAATATGCAAAAGGCATATTGTTTGAAATCGATTTTTCGAAGAAGACAATTGAATTATTGAGAATCAAATTATTGGTTATTCACAAAAAGTAAATAATATACTGATGTTTCCTCATTTGTTATTACATATCACAACCGCCGTACCCAGTATTTCAGTTTAATCTATAAATACCGCAAAATAAGTTTCAACAGAAATATGAATTAGAATTATATACAGAGGCATAACGGAAAATAGTCCAGCTAAATATTCCAAATTAGACAAAGCAACAGTGTATCAAAATGATGAGTTTTTTACAAAAATCCTATTAGAAAACGGACAGTATCTTTTCCACTCACAAATGTTCGAGAAGGGCACACTGATAATATTAGACCTTAATATATCAAATTTATTTAGGAAATTCACATATTTGTTTTGGGACATTACCAGATCAAATTTTTTTTTTACAATAAATTTATTTTTATGCTCATGTTGGATAGCTTGAGTTCTGTGTCCACTTGAATTGTCATTTGTCATTTGTTAGTTTTAAATTGAAGTAGTGTCACTTCGTTTTCCGGTATACTAACACGTGTTCGTGTAGTAGCTGAAGAATATAATTAGAATTAAAAATGTTCAAAATATGAAGACAGTTTAACCCCAATCAGGGGATAATTTAAAAATTTTAAATTTAATGTAATTTTATCATTGTGACGTTAATGTGTTGTAGACATTTGATTAGGTTTCTTGTATCATATCTGACGAGTAAGTAATTCTTTACTAATTTCTTTTTTTTAAATTTTTTCCAACGATTATTGCTCACTTGCAGGTATGGCACTGAAGATGGCTTAATAGCCGAAAGCGCTTTGCAATTTTAAATAAAATTTTTTTACAACAACAATGTTTTCTTGACTTTCAAAATTAAAATATTCACTGTCTGCCATGGTCTGCTTAAAGGTATCAGTTATCCAATAAATAGGTTAAAAAACTGTAAAGAATCCCCTAACAGGCTGACAAGAGACAACAAAGGTATTGAAATGGCGGACCAGTTAGGTGAAGATGGTTCTAAAGGGGACAGACTTCATAGGTCCGGAACCGTTTTAAGGAATCACAAAAGATTGCATAAAAGAGGAAATCGGGAACTGGCTTGATAAGGAACACAAACTAAAATGGAGGTTGACACACTGACAGCTCCATATAAAGAGTTTAAGGAAGAATGTAGACTAGAATTTCTCAACCAGTCTATTGAAACTGAGTAAGAGATATTTTTACGCAGCTACCGACGTGGTGACTGGACACTACACCCTGAGGACACATCTGTACAAAATGGGCAAACCTAGCGAGCCTATGTACAGGAAATGTGAACTCTATGATGAAACACCTACTCTGTGAGAACTAACTTGGTAATTCGAAGTACAACTTATTTATAATTCACCCAAAGAAGTTGTTATTTCAAATACAAACGGATTAATTGTGAATCATCCGGTATAGATACAGTTATGACTGTTATGAGAGAGACTAATGATACAGAAAATCTCCGGCATACCATCACCATCAACATCATCAGTGTGTCTTTAAGAACCTCCGAAATACCGGAAACCATAACTCGTCCATGCAATCATCGTGACTGTTCATGCCCGAAGGACGTCCACAAAGAAATTAACTTTACAGGAAATATTTTTTGCTGTCGCTTCGCTGTGTCGATCTTTAGTCGGTTCGACTTTTACTTTAAATCGTTTCGTTAATGTAAGTGACACAATTATTTAGTAAAACAGATGCAAAACCGATGGCAATAAACTAGATATTTGGCTCTAAATATGTTCAGAGTTTCAGAATACGCTTTCATTGCAATCCATCATAATACTATACCTTGTTTTTATAGGAAGAGTGATTTGAATTTAAGTTGGCATATCTGCTGCTCAAAGATTGTCGAGATTGCCGCCCATTTCACACAAACCTTTTGATACAACTGACAATGACATTTGTCAGTTTTGTGTTTACTATTAATATATTCATTTGTCCAATTATTATTATAACTTCTTCCCATTATTTGTTTTTAGCGTGATCGATCTTTTTTGTTTATTTACAGCATCGGTTGTCAGGACGGTAGGTTGTGTTTACTGGTTTCCAAGTCTAACACGTCGGTAAGTGATTTACTTACCGTTTAGACGTCGGTAAGTAAATTACTTACCGACGTCTTAGCCCTACATACATTTAAGTGGTCCTAAATAATATATTACTTCATTCATTACACAAAAGAAACAAAAAAAATTAGAAGATTTATATTTTTTTGAATAACAGAACCGAACAGAACAATATAAAAAGTAATAAATAAAATACAATACAATTTCACCAAAATGCAAATTATATTTTTTTGCGCGATCGATCTTTTTTGTTTATTTTCAACATCGGTTGTCAGGTCGGTAGGTTGTGTTTACATGAGCGCTATTCTGTATGCGGCATTGACAGTCGTCGGTATCGGTATGTTGACAACAGCCAACGGTTGCGCGGCCGACGGAACTAATATTCTGTATGCCACGGTTTTCGACGCTCGGAATTGCAACCAAAAATTGTCGGCATAGAAGTGACGTCACTCGATTCGGTACATGTGGCCAATGAGCGATGAGGGAAACTGTCAAATTTGTAAACAAACAAAGCCTCCAAACATTGCTGTCGACCGGTAAACAACCCTTACCGTTCTTAATACTTAATATACTATATTGTTTGAATTTCAATAGTATTATACTCCAAGCTAATTGCTACGAGGCGACATAGATAAACAATACCGATTTGGGTTTCTGCGCAAGACAGTTGGCAAACTTTACGTGGCTTCATCTTCATCTGAAACGGAGTCTACGCACAAACGACAAGTCCAGCACTCTAGGCTAGGTACATCGAGGACGAATAGCGGAGGACGAAAAATGAATGGTAGTTGGAAGAGACGGTAAAATAATGTAAGTATACCATTTTTTTTAAAGAAAAAAAGGGCAAATACTAACCCTTCTCCTTTCTAAAAAATATGTATATCCATAGATTACGCGTTGGTAGACATTCTGTTTTATTTATTTAAGACCTTCTAGAATTCTAGACAACATAAAATAATAAATGTTACAGATGATTGAGCTCTCATTGAAGAGGGTATTCCACTAAATATTCAGGGGGATGTTTTTTAAAAGTGACTATTCAAAGAAACGGCAAATCTGCAACTAATATAAAATCTAATCTAATGTTGCACATTTCGAACTAGCAATTTACGAAATAATTGACCGTTTCCAGACTATTGGTCCTCTCTTTATATTACATTGTATTATATGTAGTTGAAATGTTTATCGAATGTAATTATCAGATTTTTATTCAGTTTCTTGGAACACGTAAATACGATATCGAATCAAAATTTTTTTTCTCAATCGATGTACCTACGCCCTACATCTTAGCACGCCCATGCAACGTAGCCATATAATAATGACACAACAAGTAAAAGTGTGTTTCGCAAATATTTTACCGCCCGCGGATGCTATTTCACGAAATTATGTCACAACGACTGATATTGTTCCGATTATATAAGATTCTTTATATATACTTACTATTATTATTATTAATACTGTACTGTAGTAGGAAAAGGATATTGTTTGAATAGGCGTGAGCAATATTTTTCTTCCTTTAATAATAGTTAATCAATTTTTATAATAAATCAGGTGTATACGGAAACATGAAGTATTCTCTTATGGCATAATAACAAACAAAAGTACGGAAACTATTTGAAATTCTCTCATTTAAATGTTTTTGATTATATTTACATAATAAAATAGATTTAATATTGGAATAAAAATTGAGTACCTAGTTATCAAACAAATGATTAACATGTTAATATTGCGTGATCTTAATGAAAAAATTAAATTAAATTATGTCTATTGGAATGCAACTTCCTTTTTGTAGCTACATTCATTTATTTCTAAATTAGTTGGTATTTATAGTAGATGGGATAATGGTATTCTTTCCACTACTAGCTGTGAAGTTTACAATAATTATTGCTTTTTCTAGTAATAGTAATAGATGACGTCACAGTGCTACTATGGCCAATAATTTTAAATAGGACCTTATGGCAAGTGATATCTCGTTTGAAAGGCATTGACATTGGCTACATAGCCATATTAATTTTGTTTGGGTTTAAACTAATTTTGACGGATAAATTGAATAAATACCAAAATTATTGAAATTATTTTTTTAAATTTAATTAATCAAATATCAACAATGGATTATTATAGCAAGTGTTCGAAATGTGCTCCGTCTACTACCTGACAGTAATACATCCTATTGGTAAACTCTTGTCGTACTCGTTCGAATGTGTCAGCTGAAATTGCATTGCATTCTTCAATAATTCTTTCTTTCAAAACGCCAATGCTATCTGGTGCCGTAGTATAAACCTTGGATTTCAAGTGCCCCCATAGAAAAAAATCTAATGGTGTCAGATCTGGTGACCGAGGTGGCCATTCTATAGGACCTCGCCGGCCGATCCATCTACCTCGATATTCTTCATCCAGGTAACGTCTTACTGCACCATAATAATGTGCAGGAGCACCATCTTGTCGAAATGTTATTTCCAGTTGGCCGAATTCATCTGGATTATCTTCCAGAATTTCAAGAATTAACGGCTCAATTGCATTTTGTAACATCTCCAGATACATTTCACCGCTTAAAGTTGAATTTAGGAAAACAGGACCAACTATGTGGTTTCCCAAAATATCTGCCCAAACATTGACTTTTTCTGGAAATTGGGTATGTTGTTCACGAAAGGTGTGATGATTTGTGTCACTCCAATACCTTACATTTTGTGTAATCACATTTCCATTGAGGCAAAAAGTACTTTCGTCACTAAAACAAATTGTTTTTGTGTAATGTCGGTTTTGACTAATTTTATTTGTCATATATACATTCACAGAATTCGAGTCTTCTGTCGGGGTCGTCATCCGAAAGGTGGTGCACCATTTTTAACTTGTATGGATGAAATTTATTTTTAGCCAACACTCTCTGTACTGTACTTTTACTTACTTCACAGATAGACGCAACTTTAGTTGAAGAGGAAGTAGGGTTTACTACCATTTCAGCAACTATATCAATTTTTTTATCATCACTAAATGTTGGTCGACCAGATCGTTTGGCATCTTGAACACTACCTGTTGCTTCAAACTTGTGAAGAAGCTCCCTCAAATAAGTTCTCGAGATAGGGCGATCTGGGTATCTCTCATTAAATAAACGTTTCGCTTCATGGAGATTCACCAATTATTAAGATAGCTGCTACTTTGTCGGCTTGAGTACGTACCATTTTGCATAATATGTAAACTCTTAAACGTCTCGTTAAACAATAATAAAATTAAATATTTAAGCTATTTAGAAAAACTTTGCAAAGCAACAAATACTATTAAATTAAAAACGTCAATTTTTTGACAACTAACCAGAGGCGGAATGAAAAATCTTCAATATTTAAATGTGAAATAATAATTTTGGTATTTATTTAATTTATCCAAAATTAGTTTAAACCCAAACAAAATTAATATGGCTATGTAGCCACTGTCAATGCCTTTCAAACGAGATATCACTTGCCATAAGGTCTTATTTAAAATTATTGGCCAGAGTGGCACTGTGACGTCATCTATTACTATTACGTCACCTGTTACCATTCGTAGAGTAGTTTACAACACTTTATTTTCACCCTCCAAATTTTATTAATGTAAGTGTAGCCGTTCAAAAGATACGAGGGGGGGAGGGGACTTTTGAATAGCACTGTAAACTATGCATTTATACATGCAAATAAAACCATGGATTTTATTAAAAGTTTTTAATTATCTGCTAAGTGCTCTTTTTTTAATCCCTTAATACCTACCTAAATCCAGTCAGACCAGTAAAATCTCCAGATTATTGTAACTTCTTGTTAAAATGCAGGTACAATTGAAAAATATTGCAATGTTGAAGCTATTCAGTTTAAAATGACAATGATATTTTACATAAAATCCAAGTTCTAATTATAATAAATAACTAGGTACTGAACTTCTTTCACATAAGTTAAAGTTACTACTGCAAGCGCCAAACGGGATGGCGAGCCCGCCCCCATGCGCAGAAACTCACTTTCAATGTTACCTCCCACTACAAGACATATAAATGCTCTGTACAGAGGCGTATCATTAGTTGTCCTCTAATTCTGTTACCGTTTGGCATTGTCTGAATAATTTTTGTGGTAAAGGTACAACACTGACCGGCTTATCGTAATCCAATAGTAATTTAGTTGGGAGAGTCTATACCTGCGCGATCGCTCTCCATCACGTTTGGTGCTTGCAGTACCTAATATTTGTGCCTCCGATTGTACCTTTGAAGAAGCGTTCTCACTCTACGGTACGCGCATGCAGTAAGAATCTCACAGTCTCACACTTTTAGTGGAATTTGCCAACCAGATTATTCGGTAAGGAAACAAAGAAAGTGAAAGACAGTCACTAGTTGGCCAGCCCATAGACGACGCAAAAGTATGGACAAACACCGAACCAAACTGGTGCTAGACTTCATGCTATAAAAAAGAGCGAACAAAAATACGTTTGTTGACTTCCAAAATTAATTTGATGTTAAATTTAAAATATTGCCACCTGTGTATAATGGATTCTTCTAATACTTAACGATTAACATTTTTCACTACGTTTGTAGCATAATTTAAGTAATTAAACGAAAAAGCCGCGTTACTATTACTAATCAGTATCAAAACAAGAAGAGAGGGAAATAAGTTGATGGTTCTATTCGTAGTTCACTAACCTTATGATATTTGTGTCCCGCATCTTTGAAAATTAGGCATAAGTACACACATCATAGTCTCTAGTAGATGATTATTACCAACGACCTGCATTCACTCGACATTTACAATGCTGCTTTTTAACTATTACAGCAAAATTACATAAAATTTTAATAGGATAAACACGTTTACAAACGATTAGGTTAAGTTTTGTAAACGACGAAAATTATTTGCAGCTTGTATTAAGATATTAATTTTATGTTTTTCTTATATTGTTGAAATCACATCAACTTATACAAGTAGCTACAACTAGCACACGTTTTATTTTTATTTTTTTGTGTGTTTGGGAGCCGTTCTGATGCTGGGAGCACTGCAGCCTGTTGGCTTATTGTACTCTACTACCACATTTATTCCACCCATCAAGTTATCCCCGTACCTTCGAGTAGACGATATAGGTCCAATGGATGTGTGCCATATACTTCGGGTGGCACATTGGCTTCTCCGAAGATTGTTTGTCTCCTCGAGTCCAGTGCCTCACAGTCAGATAAGATATGGGTTACGGTCTCGGTCTCCATGCCACAAAGTCTGCAGCTGAGGTCCCCGTTATATAACCCTATTTTATGCAGGTGATCTTTTACCGGGGTATGACCCGTTAAATAACCTGTAATAATTCTTAGCTTATTCCTACTGATATTCAGTAGTTCTTCGGCCTGTTTTACACATGTGTCACCTATGAAGGTTTTACTGTGTACCTGCTTTGGAGTGTTCCTCCACTGAAGTTTATGTTGGCTTTGTACCCATTTTTGTATTTGCCCTCGGACTACCTTCTTTGTGGTCCCAAGAGCTGGTTCTGGTCCAACATATGCTGTTGCTGAACCTCTTCTCGCGAGTTCATCAGCTTGTTCATTTCCAGAAATACCGTTATGTCCCGGCACCCACACTAATCTTACTTTAATGTGGTCTGCTAGTTCATTCAGTTATTTCTGGCATTCTTCTACCAGTCTGGATGTTACCTTGCGGCTGTTTAAAGCTGCAAGGATAGCATAAATCTCTGCCTGAAATACAGAGGTATGTTCTCCTAGTAAAAAGGAGCATCTTGTGTTTCTCATTTCACTACACACACCTGCTCCTGTCCCCCAGTCTGTGATCCGTCTGTGTACCAGGTCACTCCTCGATCGGTCTTTTTACTAATGATCATCCTCTAATGTGCATGTCTACCAGTTTTTTCAATGTCTTCAGTACGTTTTTAGTTAGTTCAAGCACTTAATACTTAGGTACTCTAAGGTTCAAGTATTCAACTGTTTACCTTTGAAAATTGTTGGACCTTTATCCAGGAAAGTCTTTTATGAGAACTTGTTGAGGTAGGACCCTCCTTAGACAGTTACATAATGATCCTTGCACCTGTGTAAAATTTCCTTCATTTACAAATATCTGATATATAAAATTCTCGTGTCATAGTGTTTGTAGCCAAACCGATTCTTATGAAAATTTTTGTGCATAACTCCACAGGATCAACATTTGGTACCACTCTCGCACCTTCAGAGTGTCCATAATCAACATTATCATCATCATCATGGCCATTCAATACCGAAGGATTGTGGCTAGCTCAATAGAGCTGTGTTTAATCCTATTGAACAGGTGGATTCATAGAGGTAATACAAATAGAGGCAACAAACCATAGGCCACTGTGTAAGTGGAAATGTCCGATTATACCTTTAAACAAGCATAGAAGGTTATCCTTTCCGTTCCGAATGCATTCTCACCCTAGGGTACGCGCATGGAGTGGCAATCTCACACTTTCAGATGAGAACTGTACATAGTTCAATTTCAAATACATAACAATAATAACAAATAGTAGTAGTTACATCAACAATCAAAAAAGCGATTAGTAGACTTATTGAGATCATCAAACATTAACGACTATTTTTGTTCTTCAACAGTGCTCAAACATGCAAACATTGATTTTTTTCGGATTCTAGAAAATATTATATGCATCAACTTTCCGGAAGTGCTAGTCAAGGTTACTCACTTACTTCGGGTCATAACTGTTGGGTTAAATTTCCATCTTTTATGTGAACTGGTTAGAGGTGAGCTTAATAACGATCCGTTGGTAACGGTGATTTTACGTGCAGCTTAAGTTTATTACAAAACAAAAATTAGTTATTAAATTTGTTGCTAGACGTTATTATCACGAGATTAGAGCCGGAAGTGTATTTTGTCAGGAGAAATATAAAATTATTAAAACTTTAATTTATCTAATGGAATATATTGCCATGATATGTAAACTGATAGGTAAACGAAAGAATAATAAAACCAACATTAAAATTTATAAAGCAGCAATACGACGATGAGTTAAACATGAAGAAAACCTCAGAGTCTTCGAGAGGAAAAGCATGGGAAGGATACTAGGGTCAAAAAAAGATCCCGAATGGAGAGTACAGAAGACTATTTAACTACGAAATAAGTCAATACATGAATGGTAAAGAAATAGACATATAAAGGCGATGCGAC
>CAJUYH010011164.1:0-11382 GCA_910591685.1 Galerucella tenella
GTCTTTAAGCCCAATTTCACCAACAATTTCCTAAAGTTAGGTAATACCTTGTAACGCGTTTTCTTCCTATACGTGGTCTTCTACCACACTAACACGTCACTATGGACACTCTTGACGTAAAATCTTACAACAAAATGCTCGGGCGCCAGATTTTTAACGTGGTTTGCTCCACGGCCCCTTGACCATTAGCGTCAAGAGTTCCAGATAGCCTCAGATGGAGGTTACGGATAATTCCAGGGGTCTTGTTGAACTTACTTGAATCAACCAATCTCAAATTTCCAACCCGGATGAATTAAATAATGGTTTGGTTTGAACTAACGATTTAATAACGGAATAAATAGAAATGTTTCCTTTGTTATAATATTACTCTGTGCTCTATTGTAGTTATAAATCTACAAGGACTGACAGTATTTCAAACCCTGGAAGACATTTGGACTCGCACTGATTTTAAAGTCGGTGTTGCATCTCCTCAAGCTATTGACTTCTTCCAACAATCTGGCTATGAACCATTTGCTGAATTAGTGAAAAGGAATAGAACAATTTTGTGCAATTTTTCTTGCATAAATATAACCGCTTACAATAAAAGCATAAGATCATTTCAACTTGAGAAGATTATCGAATATAATGTACCTCATTTGTACCTAGACAGCGATGGTAATTCTCTTATTCGACCTCTACCTTCCCTCGTCCATACTGTTTATTTCAGTATTTTATTTTCTAAAGGACATCCTGTATACGAAGAATTCAATCGGAAACTTTTATGGCTTAAAGAAGGAGGAATAGTGAGATATTTGTCAGAAGAAATGGTTTATGATTTTAAAAAAGCAATAGCTATTTCTAAAATAAAATCCGATTGTGACCATAACTTTCTAACCTTAGCACATCTTCAGAGCACGTTCATTGTATACGCAATTTGTAATCTAAATTCTATAGTCGTCTTCTGTTTGGAGTTGACAATAGCTTATTTCAATAAATAAATAAATAAATTGTTCCTTCCTAATTTTTTCAATTCCTAAATGCACCTTATTACAACTTTACACGATATTTTAAAAGGAAATCAAATGAAATATACGTGAGTTAACAGAGATTTTAATTTTTTTTGTTCTCAACCCAACACCATTAGAATTATATATTTTTTAGAATAAACGACTAAGTTTCACCAAAATAATAATAATTTGGCCGTAAAGTGCAAAAATTTAAGAATTTACCCAGAGATTAAATCTGACTTTGAATAAATATGTCTTTATTATCTTTTCCGTCTTCATCTACTCATTTTGTTTAGTTTAAATATGTTACCACTAGCAAGCAAGAATAAATTGAATAAATCCCTTTGGTTAAAGCAAATATCACAGGAACAGGTCAAAAGTAGGAATTTTAATGTTAATCAGTGGCGGATTCAACTCCTGTGGGGCCCGGGACTAAATCGAGCGGGGGCCCACTTAAGTGCGGAGAAAAACCTAAAATAAGACAAAAACTTTACCAACGAGCTTCATTAACAATAGTGGTAAAAAGGTTTTTTGATTTTTTTCTCTAGTTTTGTTTACCATAACATTTTTTCTGTATCACGGAGCCCCCCGAAGTTTCGCGGGGCCCGGTGCTTAGGCCCCGTCTAGACCCTACGTTAATCCGCCACTGATTCTAATGTTAAAATACACACAAGCTTGAAAATACACGAAAGCTAAATATGCATATATATTGAAAACACCAAGTCCCAGATAATTTTAGGGATAAATATTTACCAAAAACATCCTTCTGCTACGTATCATCGTGTTGTTGTAAGAGACAATTTAATCTTGAAAAAAAATAAAAGAAACCATCTAGTTAGTAGAAATAAGCGTTGTTTGCTAAACGTGTGAATAGAAAAGTAGAAACTACAAAAGCAGGATTAAAAAAACATACTACGCACAAGAAAGAAAGTATATTGATTCTACATTTTACGTCCTCGTCTGTACAGAAATTTCATTAATTCAAGCACAATGTTAAATAATACTTACCGACTAATTCGTTCTTCTTCTCGAAGTTTCTTTAATCTAGAAAATTCATCGTCTTCGTCATCGGTGACAGATCTTCCTATGCTGACTCCATCATTGCCGTCATTAGACGTACCAGGAACTGATCTTGATATCGGACCGAAAGGATCGAAATCATTATTTGAATCTCTGAAAAAGAAGACAGTTACATGTCAATAGTAGTTAAAAGGAATTTTGATAAAGTTGAAGTTTTTAATTTCTCGTTTACTTACATATGATGAAAACTATTCGAATGTGGTACATCGATTGGTGTGGAAGGAGATGGTGGACCGAACAAATTCATTACAGTTGGTCGAGAATCTTTATAGGATCGTTGAGAATTTATTGTTTGTTGTTGTTCATCGACCTAATAAATAATTACAAATTTTTAATACATAATACATAATCTATATGCAACTACTATAGAAATCATTAAAACACAATTTTTTTATTCTTATAGAAGCGTATTTCTTATGAGCAGTATACTTTGGCAAGTTTATCTGAAACCGTGAAAGGAATGCACTCGAAAACATTCGACATTGCCACGTTTAACTATGAAAAAGTTGAAGTACTGATTATGTAGTGATAATAATTATAAATGGGTCTTTTTATTATTAACAATATTAATAATATGATTGAACGTTAATTTTATAATGTGCTTGTTTCCTTGGATTTATTCTATTAACATTATTTTCCAATTTATGAATATTAAAAGAGAACACTTTTCCAAATTTGTTATGGGCTTCTTAAAGCTCTGGCAGCGTTGTAGGAAAACCATAATTACCACACCCACCGATTACATAATTGGTGATTTTTATCGACCAGGTGACTTCTTATTGGCAAGCGCGTGCGTATGTTCTTCCCTCTCACTTCGTCAATTGACTGATATTGATTTATCCAGTGGCGTTGGTATTGTCAGTTACCTTTGTAATTTCAGTTTTACTTGGTAAAATAGGTACCGTACGCCATTTGTACGTTTGACAGTAAAATGGTTGAATTGCGTTGTCATGGAAATAAGGAAAACATAAACTAATTTGCATTTTGATGGAAGTTCAACCTTTTTTCTAAAAGATTCAGAAAGGTGAGAAACTGTTTGTATTTTCATACGAAATGAATAATACTTTATTATTTGATCTTCATATTACATTTATGAGCCTAGTTTCATGCATTGATTTAATTTGTTGTTTTTGTTTCAAAGCTAAAGTTTGGCTCGAAGCATGCGATAGACCTGACTTGATGCCAAAACTATAAACTCTATACAATAGTAGTAATCGTTTATGTGGTGCTCATTTGTGCTCATTTGTATCGTATACAGGAATTTTTTTACAACGCCATCTAAGAACTGGGTAACAGTACTAGTCTCAAATGTGACCCAGCTTAAAGGAAATACTTTTCTATTCGTTGACAGTATGTTGTCACTTAACTGTTATTACTATACAGGGCGGTTCACGAGGAACTGTACATACTTCTATCATAAGTAGAGGCACGTTAGGGGATTAGCAAATGACCATTAAGAAATGTCTTCCTTTTTTGATTATTAATCTACAGGGTGAATTATGGATCTCCTCCAAAAACAATACTTCGTCATGTCTTTTCAATGAATAAGTCGATTTGTCTCATTTTTTGGTGAAAGTGTGGCAACTAACTGATTTAGAATTGAAAAAATTCAGCACCGTCAACGTTAAAATTTGTGGGACTGTTTCATATTCAACACTTCACCCTGTATATGATTTTTCTAAAATGTGATATAGGTACATGGTCATTTGATAATCCCCTAATAGTTGGGGAGGCGAATAGGGGATTTTTCAGGAATACTCGAGCGTGGCAGTTGAAGATATGAGAGATACCTTAGACCTAAGAACCGTTTTACACGTATCAGAATTATTGCGAAATTTACTCTGAAAATAATATTGATAATTTTGATATGAATTTTAAAAATATTCCTATGCTTGACTGTTTGACACATAATATTTTTATCACTAAAAATTTCATAACATTTTATGTCATACGCCTGCGCAGCGAGATTGTTTTTGTGATACGTTATTTTACGATTAAAGGTGGATTCATGCAAGAAAAAATTAAAACTAAGATTAATTTAAAACTAAGAAGATAACACCATGTTATTTTTAAGATAAAACCATGTTATTCTTTAATTTAAATCTCAATTCCTTAGTTTCTTGTATGAGCATGTACCTGTAATGTAGATGTTCATGCAAGAAATTAGGATTTAAATTAAAAAATATCATGGTTTCATCTTCTTAGTTTTAGTTTTTTCTTGCGTGAATCCACCTTATCATTGACAGTTCTGACTAATCACATGTTTTCAAACCTTTTATTTAAGATTAAAAAATTGGTCAGAGTGGTTTGGACTTAGGCTCTCCTAAATAAGGTATTGATGGTTGAGGATTCCGACAACTTGTTCCGTTCTTTGCTGGCATTTTTATTCTCAAAATTCAAACCATGGAGACTATAATATACAATGTCCGCCATAAAGTTGGAACCATATGGGAATATTTTTTTTATTATTGTAGTTAAATAACAACTTTGGATAGCAATCACTTCTGCTTCTGAAATAACTTAAAATGCGCCAAGTCAAAGTTGACAGGTAACATCTGTCAATTGTCAAGTTCGTAATTTTGGAAAAAATGTCCTAAAAATGGGTCAATTTGTTAAAATTTCGAAAAATGTTACTTGGAAATTATGATTCTAATCACATTTTAGACAAAATTTAAATGCTAGACGATACTTAAAGGTCACGCTATACCCACCGCTAAAATGGTTTTTACCACACGAGCTTTTCATTTCGAAATAACTTTATCTTTCGATTTTAATAGAGGTCTCGACGGTGCTCGAGAAGGTCGCCATTCAGCGACCTCGCTTCCTTAACTATAGCCTGCCTCTACTTATGATAGAGATATGTACAGTTCCTCATGACACTCTGTGTCATGATTTTTTAACATTAAATATATTACTAACCTCTTCGATAACATCGTCTGTTATTTTTTTAACGCTGCCAGTAGTTTTCGGATAACTTTGAGACATCAAATTGTTCATTTCGTTTGCTTCCATTTTGGCATCACCTTTACTTTCATCTCTGCTGAAAAATCTCTTCAGCATATTCGTAACTGAATTATGCCTCGACATAGAATCTGATAGAATGTATATTTTAATGGAAAACGAATTATAAAAAACGGTTAATCGTACTTACCAGGTACTGTTCTTCCTAATAAAGAATTTTGGGATCCCCTTGACCTAAATGAATGAGGTCTAGGTTTAGCTGAAAAAGTAATTGGACCTCCATCTAGTCCGGTAGCATACGATTGCATGTCGTCTATTTTATTTGTACTAAGGAATGCATTATTATGTGGAATGGATACTTCTAAATCCTGCGCCCTTACTGCTATATTAGCCGTAGAAGGAAGTGGATGGGAGTCTCTAATAGCTCTGGATTCTTCTGTGTATGGTAACTCTTGTGGAAAGACTTCGTCCCAATATTGATCTTTAACCAATTCGGGATGATCGTGGTGGATTTCATCAACTATTAAATAAGCAACCTAAAATTTTTTTATTGAATAGCAACACAATATTATTGATATATGTACGGAGTGTTTTTAAATTAATGCAAAAAGCATTCCTTATTGAAGGGTTTGAAGGGACAGTTCATTTCCCAAAAGGTTTGACAGTTCATGTCCCAAAAAACATAACTGGTACAAACCACTCAAGGCTGGGTTGACGTTTCTGGTTCTCAAGCAGCTAAATAAAGTACTATATATACAGGATGTACCAACCTTACGACAAACTTCGGTATATGGGTTATTTTAAGAGATATCAAAAAATTTTATTAACAAAAATAGTAGATGTATTGAAGGTCCATATTTTGGAATTATATCGAGCTATACAGAGTGCTGCATAACTCCGTTACAAACCAAACATATGATTTTTCAAATGGGAATCCCTGTATATTACACCAAATTCGGATTAGTTACATTTCTTTGAAGCTTTTGATATAGGGTTTTGCCACGTTATACAGAGTCCTTCAAAGGAAATGGACACGTTTATGTGAAAATCGTAGGTAAATCAACGCTCTGTAGCTTGTTGTACGTTGAAGAAAAAAAATGTATTTTGCCAAACAGAGTTTGTGATATGATGCAATATCTCCGTATCCTATTAAATTTCAATTATATTCTTTCTTGTATACAGGGTGAACGGAAACTCGAACCTGTCATCTTATTTCTTATTTCAAATGGAACACCCTGTATTTTATAGCAAAAATAGAATCTTCGATTGTGTAACTTTAATTTTTGTCAAGCATTCCCTATACCCCAAGTTTATAAAAACACAGTTATTTTGTAATATTGATTGTAAAATATAACCACTGACCTATTATGTGGAAGCATATATTAATAATCAGTTTCAATGAAAAATGTATTCTAAACAAAACTAGCCACCAAAAGTATAATCCCAACCGTAATATTAAACTAAAGGTTCAAAATAATCACCGTTAACATCAATGCAATGCTGCTTGACTAACATTTCTCAGCATATCAACGTTAGCAGATCGAAATGCCGCACTAAGTATCTCTTTCATGACATCTCTAATAGCCGGGGATTTTATAAACTTATTCCTTACAAGACCCGATAAAAATAAATATACTTTTGTTAAATCGGGTGACTGAGCTGGCCAATCAGTTGGGCCCCCTCTTACAGCATTGCATTGATGTTAACGGTGAACACGTTGAACCTTCAGTGTAATATTACGGTTAGGATTATACTTTTGGTAGCTAGTTTTGCTTAGAATGAATTATTCATTAAAATTTATCATTAATCAGGATTTTTTGTTACATACAACGTTTATTGCTTTCACATAATAGGTCAATAATAATAGTTTACAATAAATATTACAAAATAACTCTGTTTTTATAAACTTTGGGTATAGGGAATGCTTGACAAAAATTAAAGTTACATAATCGAAGATTCTATTTTTGCTATAAAATACAGGGTGTTTATATAGTTATTTTATTTGAACTTTGAACAGAAAGAACTTAAGTACAATATGAAAATAAATAGAAAAATCAGTTGAATGTATAATTAATTGTAAAATTTCAACAATTTTGTATTATTATTTTGATCTTGGTTCATAATTCCTAAAAAATGCTTAATAGGTGTTTTTATAATTAATAAATTTAAATTAATAATGAAATGTATGGTTTCATTACTTTTGGTTAAAATTTAAAAATTGTACACTAATCAGAAATTCACTATTAGTTTGCATCGTCAAAAAAAGTTGACAGGTCATAGGTAGCTTTGTTTGACAGGTCATAGGTAGCTTTGTTTGACATTTCGGTGCGGAAAAGTGCCATAGCGTGTACCTTTCGCATTACTTTTCCAACGGTTATCAAAAGAATTAAGAAAAGACCTGCTTTGCGTATAAAAATTTGTGTAGAAAAGCGTGTTTTGCATAGTGGTTGTAGGAAAAATACATTTTTATTCTTCAACGTACAACAAGCTACATTGCGTTGATTTACCTACGATTTTCACATAAACGTGTCCATATCTTTTGAAAGACTCTGTATAACGTGGCAAAAACTTATATCAAAAGCTTCAAAAAAATGTAACCAATCCGAACTCGGTATAATATGTATGTATGTATGTGTGATTTTTGGGGTGACATTCACTGAGACCTAAAAGGTCTATTGTGCCCCCTTACTTCTACTCAGTTTCTGAGGAGAGTCTCAGAAACTAGTAGTTCCTTTAGTCCTATTTCCCGGAGGAATTTTAGGATGTCTGTAGGCTTCAACTTAGGCAAATGTTCCTCTTCTATCCTCTTCTATCCCGGTATAATATACGGGGTTCCCATTTGAAAAATCATGTTTGGTGTGTAACAGAGTTATGCAGCACTCTGTATAGTTCGATATAATTTTAAAATATGGACCTTCAACACATCTACTATTTTTTTTGATAACATTTTTTGATATCTCTTAAAATAACCCATATACCGAAGTTTGTCGTGGTACACCCTGTATATAGATTACCACTGGAAACCATGGGATTATAAAGTAATGAGAATAATTTTAGATGAAGACTTAATTAGATCAAGTAATTTATATTAAAATAGATAATTTTTTATTTACCTGTAAGTTTCTATCAACCATCCAATTAACCTCAAAGTCATCGTCGTCATCGCCAAAAGGATTTATCATCGATTCGGCTACTTTTAGCCAACCGATATAGAAAAAAAATTGTAAAGTTGTAAAAATTGGAAAATACAAATCGAATCTGTATTTGTTATCTTCTGTCCATTGATGAGCCATTATATTTGTTATAAAGTAACTGTAAACTGCTAAGGTGACTACCTAAAAACAGTGATTTGTGACAAAAAACAAGAACTACAAAATCCACTATGAAAAACATCATCAACACGCCAATGCATAAGCTAACAAATGAAGTGACGCTGATAAAACCGAATGCACAAGGATGAAATCCGAAGAGCTATACCAACCCTAAAAAAGTGGTCAATTAAAGACGAAACGAGGAAGTTTTTTCTATTTACTGTTTTGTTTTATTTATAGTCAGAGTTCATTAAGCAAGGTATCTCGGAAAGTATTTGTCCAAGGTTGTGGGGAAAAATATTGATGGCGCGGCGGGGCAGGCACAAATTATATGCTCTGCTGTTTCATCATCTTCCAAACAAAGACGGCAAGTCGGATCTTCCGACAGTCCAAGTTTTAGCATATGATGATTCAGATGACAGTGGCCTGTTAAAAGGCCTGTTAGACAACGTAGGTCATGCCTGCTATGGTCTAACATTTGTTTGGAGACATACTTCGAAGGATGTATAAAAGCCTTTGAATGAACCAATCCTGGTAAATTATGCCAGAAGTCTAAAGCTCTTCTTGCTGTCCAGGTATTTAGTGTTTGTTTGGCAAAACTTATTGCGATGCCAATTGTAGGTTCTGGTCCGATAGAAACACGTGCGGCACCCTCCCTTGCAAGAAAGTAAGAAACTCTGCCTTCTCGTTTCCTTCCATCCAGACCAACAATACTTTATTGAGTTCTCCTATTGAGGAGAGGCTTTTTTGGCAGTCTAAAACCAATTTCGACGTTACACGGCGAGAGCTAAGTGCTTTTAAAGCCGCTTGGCTGTCCGAGAAAATTTTTATTGTTCTATGTATGAGATTTGCTTGCTCCACTCTCTCCACACATGAAACAATCGCGTGAATTTCCGCCTGAAATACGGTTGCATAGGATCCTAGAGAGGTTGAAATTTCTGTCCTAGGTCTGCGCCCGTATACACCTGCACCAGAGCCTGAGGGTGTTTTTGAGCCGTCTGTGTACCAACAGCTGTCTGTCTAGTCATTACTCTTGGGAGATTAATTTATAAATACATTTTTATATAACACAAATAATTACAAAAATCAACCAAATAATTCTTAATTTATTTATCATAAAAGGGAATACAATATACACCTATGCATAATGATAATGATGATAATTTGTAACACCAAAGTTAATATCAAAATCTTTAAAATTTCTTTTATCATTGGCCGGGATATTAAATTATATACTCTCATCCTTTGGAAATCGAAAGAGCTTTATTTTTCTTTCCGAATAAAATTTATTTGGACAGTCTCTGTATGAACAATACACTCCGCCATGATTTTTATTCATTTTATAAGAATAATAATCTATGCCACTATATTTTTATGGTTAATATTACCACAACGCTCAATCGATTAGTCAAAATAACACAATTAATATCGCCGATTGAACACCTTCAAACAATGGAGCAAACAAAAATGGCGTTATGAATTTTGAGCAAAGATTACAAGTGATTTTGAGCATGTTTTGACGTTTTGATTATGTTAGGTTATGTTAGCCGTCACCGTTATTTTGCATGGTTGCCATGGGTTTGAGAAAAAAGTATGTACTTATGGTATGATTTTTATACATTATAATCTTTTTAATGGTATAATTCTTTTATTGTTAATAAAATTGATTTAAAACAAGTAATTATCGAATATTTGTATCTGTATAACTATCACACTTAAAAAAAATGCTTATAAAATATTTAACAATCCTGTTGACAAATTTCGCGAAGCATCCCGAACGGAGCCGACATAAGACGATGGGCATTTAAATGGGTATGTCCACCCATCTCTCTCCCTTTTTACTGTTCTCTGTTAAGCTTTCGTATCTGTTCTCTTTATAATCTGTACTTAGGTATTATTTGTGGTAATTTAAAAAAAAAAGTGAAACAATAATGAAATTATAAGTTTCATCCTCTCAACAACCAGAAATATTTTTATATAATTTAATTATACCTAGGTAAAAATGTAGATAACAGTTATCGCAAAATAACTGAATTTTAACAAACCATTTTAATATTCATAAATAACTTACCTGAGTATAAACTAATGGAATATTAATATGGTCATAAGTTAAAAGTAACCCACATTGTCCTCGGAATTTATTTATTTCATCTATAATAGTTTTAACAGCAAAATCATCTCTAATCCTTCCTTCTTTTCGAGCTCTGGTTACTATACTAGAAGCCCAAACTAACGGTAACCTACAAAATTATACAATACTTGACGTTAACTAATTATAATCCCACAAATAATCTTACCAATGTTTCGAATACTTTGGAAATTTCTTGTTAAGATCAGACATAATATCTTTTTCGCTAGGTTGTAGAAGACCAGCATCTACGAAATGATCTAGAGTGGGAAAGCGTTTTTTAACTCTAGGAGATATCATAGTGAAAACCATTGTGACACACAAACACATGTATCGCATTATTGTTCTTCTCATAACTCTACCCCGTTCATCCTAAAAACAAAAACTGTTATTAGATACATTATTGATCTGTAGTAAATTCGAATTTGCCGCCACAATAAATTACTAGACCAGGGTCGATAATTTTTGAAACAAAAAAAATAATAGTAGGATGAAACCCATTAGAGGAGGAGGGGAATATGATATAATTGAAGAAAAAAATAAATTACGGGCGATCCGAGTTCGGGAAGTGGGAGGGGGTGAGTTTTTAAGGGTAAAAAATGGTTTATCTCGATTTCTGGCAAAACTACAAGTCCTACGGAAAAAAGTTGAATGGCAAAGTTGTGAGTAATGAAAAGCTCTACAACTTTTGTATTTACAATTTTCACACATAACCTTAAAATTTATGTGAAAAACTCAAATAACCAAGTTTTTGGTTTTTTATTTTCATCATTTTCAAAAATAGTATCTTTTTTACGAAATTTAGTGAAAACTTACCTTATTATGTCCCAAATACACTGTAATTTATTTGATTTGAAATACTTTTTTTTCACCCTAATTTTCAATCGAAAATTCTCGTGTCAAAATATCAGCTTTT
>CAJUYH010011165.1:0-11381 GCA_910591685.1 Galerucella tenella
GAGAGAGAGAGAGAGAGAGAGAAAGACAGAAAGAGAGACTTATAATGAAACTGTCCTGGTTCTTTACAATTTATCCACAATATATGTTTGATCCACTACTGAAATAATATAATGTCATCGTATTTTTTGTTTTTTTTCCTCTTTTTTTTTCTCTTTTGGTACACACCCTGGTGCATGAGCACCAGGATCAAGAAAAATAATAGGCGCGCACCACAATCACGAACCGCCCTCGTACCACACACAAGGGCCCCCCTCGAGCGTTATAATTTGAGATTGGAGCGCACGAATCCGTCGCGTGTTTCTTCTTCGTTACCTCCACCACCACCGCCGCCGCCGCCACCGCCGCCGCCACCACCTCGCACCACCGTCGCGTACTCCGACCACGCTCGCCCACCTCACTCAATGATCCCCGAGGATACTCGCGACAGAAACGTCCGAGACGAGGTACTCCCGGTAGTCAACATGTCGTCCGTGCTAGGCTCGACCACCACTGCTCAGCGGCGCGATCCACTCTGCGCTATGACATTGTCAAACACGTATCAATAATATTCACGTGCCCGTTGTTATTTTATTTATTCGTTTAGTTGTATATTGGGACTTTGTATAGTAGTTGAGGTTATGGGGGTGCCACTGACAGGTTAAGAAAATCAGTCTCTACACTCCTGCATTCGTCGACAAACGTGTGACGAGGTGCTAGGATCGATCGGTTCATTTCGGCAATACACGGCCAAGACCCGAGTTCACTGGATAAACGTATTATATATATATATATACGTGTGTGTATATGTGTGGACGAGATCGACAGAAGTATGGAGTAAAGATGTGGGTGGCTACAGGTGCTGCTTCATTGAACGCTCTGACCGAGTGTTATATATTGTATTATATAGTAATGCTCCGGATCTGAAAGTTTCTTGGAGATCTTTACCCATTTTACATAAATTCATCAAATTACGGAAATAATTTTTTTCATTTATTTTTATACTTTTATCTATAATGAAATCACATTTGTCTTATATACTGTTATAAAAAACAATGAAAATCGTCGAGAAAATTTATATTAAAGTGAACTAACATATTTGGTTGACTGTTATGTTGTTTAATGAATGCATCAAATTGCGAATATTCATATGAATATAAAATGGATGAATACGAGATTGATGACCAATACTTTTTTCCAATAATTTGTCTAAGAGTCAAACATATTTATATTCTCTATTAAATTCCACAAACTATTGGATGATTCAATTGAAATTTCAATGATAGTACGAGTGAACTTCCGAACATTTCGTAATTTATTGATAGTTTCTCTTCAAATTATGATTGAGTGTAAGGGACAAGAAACAGATAACACGTGACTTATCTCGCTACATAATACGTTAGTTTGAAACTTTAACAAATTATTGTAACAATTAATTTTGATACTGAATATGAAAACATCATAAATGCATAAATAAACTATTGGCAGTTTGATTAATTTGCCAATATATTTTTAAATATTTAGATCTATCGGTACGATAAAGAAGTTCTGAATACTCAATAATTAACAATAATTATATTATGTTTTATTAAAATAATCCCACTTCCATATTTAATTATACTGAAAATACCATTGTTAATAATTCGCGTCTGTTACATGTATCTCATAGTAGCTGAAGACACCAGACTTGACGATAAACAATCACAAGTATTCAACCAGAATAAGTATTTGAAACATCAGCGAAACGATTTTTGTTTTAAATTACTCGTGTGTTTTTAGCTTCGTCGCATTCACAGCGATACACAATCATGATGGAACATTCGTATGCCACAATTATTGTGCTGTCAAATATTTCAGATGGAATTGCATCGTTTCAAGATGCATAACTGTTGAGCTCACAAAATTTGTGTCATTGGACATCCGTACAATACACGTTCCATTTTTTTCAACAAATTCAATCACATTTTCACACTGGTTCATTAATTTTTCATCACTTTTTTTTTGTGTCAATTACACTTTATTCCTTGATATATCGTCATCTCCAGTCTTTGAATCCTCAGCCAAAAGTGCATTTAAATCTATGTCGTGAAGATTTGGAGTGGCATGTTGATTAGAACCTTTAGTGTGAAAAATCAGAAATACAATAATAATTATTAACACATTGAATTAATATGATATTTATGAATACTGAGCTATTTGTATTTGAGAAAAATAGTTACCAGCGTGCGCTAAAAATAAATCTTTCAAAAATCCCAATTCCTTCGTCAACATTTTAATTTTCTCCTCTAATAATTCATTCTCTGTTTTAAGTTGATTAACACGTTCTAGTGTTTGTTGAGTTCGCAATTTGCTTTTCACCCTCGATCGTTTCACCGCCTAAATAAATAATCAAACAATCCATAAATAAATAATATTTTGATATTCGTATTAGAACTACAGTAAATAACATCGCAGCATTTTGTATTGATTAATTGATTTTCTTTTGTTTTCAATCAATTTTTGAAATCGCAAAATTTATAGCTTAATTTATGATAAGTATATGAAATAATACCAGTGCACTGGACATACTCAATGAAATTCAATAAACAGAATAGAGAATACGTATTTCATTATTACAAATATAACATATATTGTGTTGACATTTCACCTGATTATTTCTATCACGTCGACGTCGATAATCCACATCATCATCATCTTCAGAAGTGTCTCGCTTCTTTCTATTATTGGAATTTTCCTTGTTTTTCGGTGCCATCTAAAATAATGATAAATGAAGAATGATCAGACGTACAATTCATTACAATTTATAAAAGACATATAATATACTTAATGTGAAAACTAACCTCTATGAAATTTTACAATCCTAATAATTACAACTCGGCCTTTAATAAACAGCTTTATATATATATATATATTGTTTTAATGGTTGTAGATATATTAATATAAATCGTTATCACAATGGTAAATGACTATCATTCCAATCTTGTCCCATAGAGGTGCGATATAATTACATTTTATATTTGCTTTTAATAACTATGGTAAGAATTTCTCATTGTTTAGGCTAAATTGTTATCTTCCCGAATGAAATACACGATCCTGCAATTTCACTTCTTGATTCACAACTAATTCAGAGAATGATGCAATAGTTGACGCGCGGATGATAACAAATAAAATGTTGCACGGCATGCACAACTTGCTAATGCATTCCGATACATATATATATATATATATATATAAAATTGAATGAATCAGTTTTTATGTGGCAATTCGAATGTACACTCTGCTCATACGTATTTCATTCTTCAGTATGTATAATGCGAGTGTGACAAGGTATGTATGTAGTTGGTATAGTAACTGCAGCGTCATATGAAGTGTAAGCCAATTTATTCCCCGTAAAAAAATATCATATTATTCAAGATTATCAGCAGAGTGTGTTTGATATATAAATATTTCCATGTTGAAGAGGTGGCGCTAGGAAGTTATTCTGCTGATTAGTAGCACAAAGTCCAATAGTGTTTGGTTCACGAACGCGGCAAATTTAAATCTAAACATATTTCATATAACTGAAAAATATCAAAAATAATTACTGTCACAATTTACAAATTTGAACGAATCAAGAAAATAGATATGATTTCTATATAAAAGGTAATATCTATATTGTAACTATATTACAGTTATTCCAATTCATCAAATAAACAGTACTTGTAAATAAAATAATTGTTTTTCTATATAACTCAACGATTTGTTGCTTTGCTTTATTGTACACGTGAATAGTTGGACACACAGACATTGAAGTTGATTAATCTGATAATAAACATTGTCCATTATAAACACAATAAACTTAATCACTCTCAGAGCCACTTGCGCTGCTACCACTGCCACTACCACTGCCACTTGCACTCCGAGATCTCGATCGAGATTTGCTTTTTGATGGTGATCGCGAACGTGATGGTGATGCAGATGGCGACCGAGAATGAGACTTGACCGATTTAGGTGAGGCTGATGCTGATCGTGAAACAGATCGTGATTTAGATGGTGATTTGGAATCACTTCTTGATTGGGGTGTTGCGGATCGCGATTTGGATTCATGGGATTTTGCGGGACTCCCGGATTTTGATCGTGATCGTGATCGTGATCGTGATCTAGAGCGTGAGGGTGATCGCGATGCTGAATGAGAGCGTGATCTAGAACGTGAATGTGATCTCGACTTGGCCGGTGACGGTGATTTTGAACGTGATTTATCGCTTGAAGCGGCTGATGATGCTCTGGATGAAGGCCTAGAACCGACTTCGTCATTATCGCTTCCACCTGCAAATATAAAAATCATTATAATATAATATCCCAACAAAACTTTTATCATGTTTATCAACCATTAATTTTACCAGTTTCTTCGTAAGTTTTTTCCGTATGTGACTCCTTTGATTGCTCCTGACGTTCATGCTGTTGGTCTCCGTCATCATCCTCATCATCGTCCTCTTCCTCCTCCTCTTCATCATCCTCATTTGGTGGTTCAAGTTGTTTTTCTCGATAGCGCTGCATTCTAAATTCATTGGCATTCAATGGTCGGTGTCGCACCACTAATCGAGTATTATTCGGCTGCTGTCCGGCTTTTTGTCGACGCTTGCTCAAACGTACACGTGTCTCCAATTCATTGTAATACACCTATACATATACATAATAACAAATCATACAGATATAATTTCCATTTATTCATAGTGTAGTGATAATTGAATTTGTGATGTAATACGCACCCCGTCTTGTCGCATAACCAAGAAATAATTTTCTTCATAACCCTTCGAGGCTTTACTCTTTACATTCCAATTATATTCACGTGCCATTTTATATTCATACTCATCCTCTTCGGCATAATCAATTTCCGCTGCGAAATCACGTCGCCGTTTTTCCAGTGTCTCTTCAAGTGGTAAAAAGTACGCAACAAATTGTTCACCACTCTCATCCATAACACCTCTGCAAACAAAGTAAAATACATTATTACAAGAATATGAAATTAATGTGGAAATTGGCAAAAATACGAAATTTATATAAATACAAATATAGTGTATAACAATAACCTTATCATAGCTTGTGACATTTCTTCTATTTGTGATGGCATCGGCCGTCCAGATGGAGCAGGATCGGAATCAAATATAACTTGAGCACACGGATATTTCCATAGCTTAAAGTCTGGATAAACTGGCAATATTTCAACTGGCACAACATTTGGTTTACTATAGTGTTTCTCAATTGGCTTTTTATTATCATCAAATGTTTTTTCAATAGCTTTTATCTGACTTTCACGATCCATATATAACGTTTCTTCCTGATAATAAAATAATAAATATACAAATGAACAATTTTTTTTCACGCTAAACATGTAATTTGAAAGAAAGAAGAAACGACAGCGATTTAATCAGTATTTGAACTTACCTTGAAATTCTTCTTGATACTGTAACCAACTTTCGCCTCAACTTTGTCCATTGTTTGAGGCTGAAATCGTGTTTGTTCTGTCGAAATATATTCGGTACGACGTAACCAAGACACACTTCTGGCATGGTGTCGTGAACGTTTAGAATCTTGTGGCGTAAGAACATCCTCTTCAAGTAGCTTCTCATCTGCTGGATCCAATTGTGCATTGAGATCACCGGCATACGTGTCGCGATTAATCAAATCAATTTCAACTCCCAAGTCATGTTCAGTTAAAATTTCGTATTTGTAATTACGTTCTAATGATGTTGGATTGTATTGAATAAATCTGTAATATATTAAATATCCATCTATAACAGTTTTACATATTGCAATATAAAAAAAAATAATGCAATGATTCAATAAATATCATACCGTGTAGACTCAAAGGGATAGGTAATAAATTTTGGATCAAATGGTATATCAGGGAGTGTATTGCAGTATTTTACTCGGCATATGAGTTCCGATCTGCAAATTAATAAATTAATTTAGCCAATGTTCAATACATGAATATATGTATCCAAATGTTTATTTTGAATCATAATTATGATGGCAAATTAAAGTTAGGTTATAAACCTTTTCTCTGTTGGTCGCGTTGTCCGCTTATCTCTTTCAGTGGCATTGCCATTTGTTTGTATCGTTGGTGCCATTATCACAAAACATATAATCACCACAAAACTTATATATTATAGAACTTAAGACAGCACAAGTGGGCGTGAAACACCCTATTTCTTATTGAAAAGCAATTTACTATTTGTATGGTACGTAGCAATAGCAAACGATGCCCAAAAATTCTTCAATATATTTTGACTAATTTCACGTCCTTGTCATAAAGTATACACAAATTAAATAATTTAAACACGAAACATACTCAATAAAAATCGCAATTGTCAATGGTATAACGTGTAAAACTAGATAAAGAGGATTGCATTCCTACAATGCAAAATATTATTACAACTCATAATTAATAAAATTCAAGTTTTTATTGGTAAATAAATGTTAAAAAATTTTATTCGCGCTTTCCTCTAACCCTTAAGGTGTATGCACTATACGCGCCATGACATATTGTGAATATAGAGTGCTGGAGCGTCGGCATGAAAAAGGCCCTTTATATGGTGTGAAAATACCGTGTCAATAGTCAATACATATATGAGTGACAATAGCTCGAATGACTATTAACACAACCAATACAACTGAGATCCCGGATTGACCGATCATTTGACGTCACTGATTAGACCGCCAAGATGATTGTGAATATTGATGAGTGGTTTGATTACTTGTAGAAGTGAACGATAATACTGGTGGTATTAATTCTAGCCGTAGATCCTGTATTGCAAATGTGTATTATGTGAGTTCCGTCATTCATTGTGAAAATTTGCCTGTGGCAAAGAGGCAGACAAGACGAGGATTAGAGACGACGATGGCGGACAGCGAGGATGCAGAAATCCGTCGAGCGTTATATGTCGTTCAATCTATGATTGACATTTCTGCAGATCGACTCGAGGGCCTCAGGACAAAATGTTCAACCAGCGCGGAGCTCACTCAGCAAGAAATTCGAACATTGGAGGTGAGTGTTGATTTTATTAAATTAAAATAAATCGTCTACATGCCAGTGATGATTATAAACTTATTTCATCATATTATTGTGGTTTCTCATGCTTCATTCATAATTCTTTTTTTTTTTTACATCCAGGGTAAACTCATTAAACTTTACTCCAAGCAACTTGTTAATAAAGCTAAATTGGCGGTAGAGTCACTTCCACCTGAAATGCGACAGTATCCCTCTTTGCACCAGTGGCTCCGTGTTGTTGGTCTTACTTCAGAATCTATTCGCGTAAGTGTATAATAAAATTTTCATTTCCTTTCGCAATCCATCAGATTATTTCATGAGGGTGTGAAAAAAATACAAGAAATAATGCGCTTTATATATAGGTGGTTTGCACCAAGGCTCACACATTGGAATCATTGAAAGAAAAATCGGAACGCGAGTTAAGTACAATGTTAGGTGAAAATAATTCCCGTCACGAGGAGGAACTGAGAAGGCTCTGCAGAGCATTGCATAATCTCCGGCGTTATATAGATGTACTTCTTCAAGGGGATAAAGATAATAGCGACATGAATTTGTATTGGGACTCGTGGGATCGACATCATTTACACAGCGGGCCATCACCGCGACCAACACGATCACGCACGACTCGATGCTCTGTGCCATCTGAAGATAGTATTCCTTATCTCAATAATAACAATGTAAATAGCGAATTGATGGGTCAAGCGTCCTCAATAATATGTTTATCAAGTAGTCCACCATCCACTCCAGTATTAACTAGACAAGCTCGCGCAGGAGTCAAATTTCCAACGACACCGCCGCCAAGTAAACGACACCAGACTTGTTTACAAGCGACTGTCTCACAGCCAGAAGTATTTCCATTGACTAAATCAAAATCCCATGAATCGCAGTTGGCCAATCGATTAGAAAATTGTGACACTGCCATCAATTGTGGTAACGATAATCCAAGGCGAAATCGTTTACCAACTGAGCCAGGATCATGCATTAGCAATGTCAATATTACCAATGACACCCAACAACTCATACCAACGACTAATAGTCCAATAAAATCACCGCCGTATTCAAGCGCCGAAAGTGATGACAATAGTTTCAAAGGTACGGTAGCGAGTCTTCAAGTACCAAAATCACCACGTACACCAACTGTAACACGCGGCATGGGTCACATAATTGCCCATCGTTTTACCAAGACATTTAATATGATGACAACGTGCGATTATTGTGACAAACAAATATTCATTGGCACCGGTCTCAAGTGCAAAGAATGCAAATACAAATGTCATAGAGATTGTGAGTCAAAGGTACCACCATCATGTGGTCTACCTCAAGAATTGTTTGATGAATTTAAGAGAACACTTCAAGCAGACGGTATGGCAAATGCGTCTCCAATTCTATCTAAACCAGGAATTACATCGCCAAATCACCATACATCCAATTTTTCGGGTTCAATGAATCGTAGAGATCGCAAACGATCACATCCACATTCTTCGATAAATATACCATTTACTGGGGCTGATTCTAGTTCAAATACCTCGAGCTGCAATAGCTCAACACCTTCTAGTCCAGCGTTGTTATCAGGTAATGCCAGTCAAACACATTTGGCGCCGACGAAACAGCAGCAATTTCATTTCCCTGGTGATTATACATTATTATTATTATTATTATTATCGTTACTATTAAGAAATTGGACTTTGTATTTGAATTTTTTACCCTTTGTAGATGTCACTCTCAATGATAGAGGTGTGCTAATGGATCAGTCACATCGGATGGAGGGTACAACAATGTCGAGTGACAGCGATAGAACTGTAAGTGTTTCAGGTTCAGGTAGTGTCAGTACTGATTCTGAACGTACCCCAGTACGTGTTGACTCTCAAGACTCACAGGTATCGGATGGGGAACCTGGCGATAGTCGGTGGCCACGACAAAATAGCGTAAGCCATCTGTCTCCTAATTTATTGATGTAGTAAAGTGTGACATGATCGCTGATTGATAATCATTATTGCAGTTATCTATGCGAGAATGGGAAATTCCATACGATGAACTAAAAATTGGTGAACCAATAGGTACAGGTAGATTTGGTACAGTTTACAGAGGCAATTGGCATGGAGATGTAGCAATTAAAGTTCTTAATATGGATTATTATTCTGATGACGATAAAACTTTAGAGGCATTTAAATTAGAGGTAAGATTTGTGTTACGTATTTTTTTATTTTTCATTGGCAGTTTATTAAAAGGATTATAACCAATTAAATTGAATTGTTCGCCAATAAGTATTGCCAGTTGGTGAAACATATATGTATGTGTATATAAGGGAATATATTTTTATGGGAATGTGTAGGTGGCAACATTCCGAAAAACAAGACACGAAAATTTAGTGCTGTTTATGGGAGCTTGTATGAAGCCCCCACGCTTGGCAATAGTGACTAGTATGAGCAAAGGCATGACTCTCTACACTCACATTCATCTACTTAAGGATAAATTTAATATGAATAAGACGACAATTATCGCCCAGCAGATTTCTCAGGTATATCGTTATTCATACTGAACACAATTTTGTACCTACTACATATTGAATATTAATTGATACAGGGAATGGGTTATTTACACGCACGTGGGATAATCCACAAAGATCTGAAGAGCAAAAATATTTTTTTCGAACATGGCAAAGTTGCAATAAGTGATTTTGGATTATTCAGCGTAACAAAACTCTGCTATGGCAATCGGTATAATTTTATTATTACAATTTTGATGGTATAATAGTAATAATATATCTGTACATGGTATTTTTGTTTATGTGTAGAAAGAGTAATGGCTTGAGCATTCCGCCAGGTTGGTTATGTTATTTAGCCCCTGAAATAGTTCGACGTCTTCGACCACGGCAAACTCGAGAACAAGAAGAATTACCATTCACCGAGGCCTCTGATGTTTATGCCTTTGGGTAAATCACAGTATTTTTCTCTTTAATCAATAGGGAGGCAATAGATTTCATATTATTTTTTTTTTTCCACTATGTTGCAGGACTGTATGGTATGAATTATTGTGTGGAGAGTGGCCGTTCAATGCGCAACCGCCAGAAGCGATAATATGGCAAGTTGGAAAAGGAATGAAGCAAACATTAGCGAATTTACAAGCCTCGCGTGAGGTCAAGGTAACTCAATAATTTTCCAATTATTCTTTTCTTGATTAATTTATGCCATTCAAACAACGTCATATTATGAATTATCAATTATTGTAGGATATACTTATGCACTGTTGGTCGTATCGCGCTGAAAAACGACCGGATTTTGGTAAACTTTTGACAACGCTTGAAAAGCTGCCTCGACGACGACTAGCTCGTAGCCCCTCTCATCCCATACATCTGTCGCGTTCGGCCGAGTCTGTGTTTTAATGAGGAATCAAAGAAAAAAAAAATATGCAACATTTACCAACGATCGTTATGGTTTTCAATCATTGTAAATAATGAACCATGAAGAATCTTGACATACAATTATCAAGCATCTCATTTTAATTGTTTCATATTCTGTTGGAACGGATAAATATATCATGGTTTATTGTATATTACAGTCAGAAATGAGTGTATGCATGATTGTTATTGTTCATTTATTGAAGTATAGTCAAAGAGTTTTTACAAACCACCTTTTATCTACCAGGAATAATTGCATATGTTATCATAGTTTTTAATATGGCTGGAAGGCACTGGAGAAAGGAGCATTATTAACTCGAATGAGATTTTGAGTATTCACATCGGAGTATTAAATATTATGAATAACAATTTTATAATATATTACGTAAATAGCCAGAGATACGTTTTAATTTTATTCTAACTATGGGAATGAATAATTAACCGTGCACTAGTCATGCCAAACGAATTTTAACCCTACCAGGGAATATTTTATTTTTTGTTTATGAGCATCACTACGCATTAATTAATGCATTAAAACGAATAAACTAATTACCATTTTAATGATCTCAATATGAAAAACATGATGATAAATGTGGATGACGGAAAAGTGAAAAATTAAAAAAAAAACCGAAAATGATGTTATTCCCTTGTATAAGTATCAATTTGTGCGGGATTGCGATTTGGTGGATGTAGAAATATTGCAAGTAATAGAAGCTGAGTAGGTCGCATGAAAAGTATGTAATGAAAGAATGTAAAATTGTCTTGATCAGTATAGTAATTCCAAACTGTTACTCTTGTTGTTGATGTCGAAAATATGTGAAGATGGAAATAAATTACACAGCTTGAGCAAGTGACACTTTACAATGGGGCATTTTTATTTTTATATATTATTCAATTTGATTGAAATAACTATTTACTTATAATACCATTAATTATAACTAATTTGTATTTAAAAAATAATTATATATGCTTTTTTT
>CAJUYH010011166.1:0-11381 GCA_910591685.1 Galerucella tenella
TTAAAAAAATTAATTTTATTAAAAGTGTATTTTCATATGTATAGGGATGTTAATATCATATATGGTATAACTAAAAAACGAAAAAGAAAAAAGTCATCATCATCTGAAAGAACAGATGTAACAGAAACAACTTCTAAAAGAGAAAGAACGAAAAAAAAGGTATTTGAAGTATATTTATATTTTGGTTAAACACTTAAACATGTGGCTGTGATTTATGGAATTTTATGTTTTTTTAGAGAGCACTTGCTTTAGCAGAATATAAAGAACATTCAATAAAATCAAAAACAGAAGGTAGTTCTTTACACAATGAAACTTTAACTAGCCTCAAGAGTGGTTCTGAAAACTCTATTGAAAATGAAGAAATTATTTTTAATAAACATGCTGTTACAGAAATTACAAAATCATTCTCCAAGCATCATTTGAAGCACCACAAAAGAGATTTACATATGGGCATGAAATGCCATCGTTTAAATAATTTAGTTTCAAGTATATATCGTGCAGGTATTCATCATGTATCTCCAATGAAGATATACTGTATCTTATACATAGCATTACTTATAAACAAAGATCCTATGCAATTAGGAGACATGTTAAGATATTTGAGAGAAGGGCATTTAAGTATGAATACTTATACATCGCTTTTTCCTGAAAATTATTCCAATAAAATTTTAAATGTTCAGAATAATAGTGTACCACGTCTATTTACTAGCAGTTCAATTAGAAAAAATGCTGGAAAGCTGGCAGTATTTTTAGAAGTTGAGAAATATATATGCTCTCCTAATTTAATTTTTTTAAGTCAAAGATATTGTCAAGAAATGAATTTACCAAGTAAGAAAATAATAGATTATCTTAAAAAATTATTAAACATACCTTTTTGTAGATGAGATATCTAGAGCAGTGGAAAATATAATAGTACACAATCGTCCAAAATTCAAACTAAAAAATAATATTATTCCCAATTATGAAGGAAGAGTCATGTCTATTATAGTCTTTGTATTGAAACTTTTATACGGACTAGATGGAATCTCTGAAATAAGTTTGTCAAACTATGCAAAAGCTGTGAACCGAAAATGGAAGCACTTAAAAATGTTCAATATAGTAGAATGGATGGAATTTTTAAACTACAGAAGGCTTTTAATAAATGAAAATCATTTTCCTTCATTTTTTGCGGATAGTGAAAGAGGAATGAATAGTGATTTATTTGTACAATACAGAAAGAGTCATAATATAAATGTGGTAGAAAATAAAAAGTTGTTAGTTGATGTGAGAGGCTACAAAGATTTATTAACCAAAATTGAAATGCTACAATATAATTCCATTACTCACATTGAGTATGCCCCCAGTTTGTATCCATTTACTAAATGTACTGAAGTAATTCTTGGATTACTAAAAGAAACTAAAGAAGATCTTATCAAACGATGTAAGTAATATTTATCTTCTGTAAGTTACTTGTGGCATTACTTATTATTTTTTCTCTTATTTTTTGGGAATCAAACCACAATAATCTTTTTTTATTTCGACGTTTCGGTAGCGTTCCAGCTACCGTTGTCAAGATTAACTAGTAATAAAATAATTTTTGATCCCTATCTGACACAACGAAAAAAATATGACAACTAGACAATCAATAATATTTTGAAGTTTAAAACTACAAAACTTTATTGTCAATTTTTATTAAAGTCCATTCATAGTAGATCACATCTCTGGTAAAATGTAAAATAAAATATTTTATTTTATGACATTCTAACGATATGATAGTCTACTAGAAATGGAATCCAGTGAATTGCACGTTCCAGGAACGGTTTTTATTGGGCTATCGCTTTTTTTCGCTTATTTTCGAAATGTTGTTAATAAATTGCGTGTGTTGTTACTTTTTTGTGTATGATTATTTTTGTTTTCAAAATTTGTATAACTCAGTTTGGTGATTTTGTGTATTGAAGTGTGTATCGATTAACAACGATTCCAATGATAAATCATAAGAAAACCTGGATAAAAACTTATGATGCTATCCTGATAATGCAGGTAATTGATTATTGGAAATTTCTCTTTCTAACTTTGGTAACCAAATTTGACTACATTCGGCTGAAACACTAGCTATACATTTATCTGCATTTAGTTGTATTAAAGCAATTTCTTTGATTTTTCGTCTTTTGTTATAAAATAAAATATTTTATTTTACATTTTACCAGAGATGTAATCTACTTTGAATGGACCTTAATAAAATTTGACAACAAAGTTTTGTAGTCTTAAACTTCACAATATTATTGATTGTTTAGTTGTCATATTTTTTTCGTGTCAGATAGGGACCAAAATTTTTTTTATTACTAGTTAATCTTAATAACGGTAGCTGGAACGCTACCGAAACGTCGAAATAAAAAATAAAAAACATTATTGTGGTTTGATTCCCAGAAAATAAGAGAAAAAATAATAAGTAATATCTAGTTTCTATTTTATTTGCATTCAAAGCTGGTTATAAAAAGTATATTTAATTTAGCACATTATTAGATGTTTTAGAACAGAAATTTCAAGATTGCAGTCTTGATTTCCTGTTGGAACCGTTCTCATATTTATGGAAATTAAATAAAAACGTGAAATATAAACATGGTGGTTTAAATGATAATTGGATATTAAAGAAGATTGAATCAAAAGAGGTAGCTTTGAAACCATTGATAGGTAATCAATTGAAATTGGTACCAGCGGAAATTGTTCAATCATTAAAAAAGAAAAATAAAAAAATTGTCCAAGATATTCAACAAAATCCTGATGAAAATATAGAGGATATTCAAAATGAGTATAACCAATATCATGATCTCAAGTTTAAGGAAAACTTTCAACGTTTGAGGCAACTTAAAAAGTGGCATAAAAAGTTAAATTTGGAAACGAATTGGGAAGAGGTTGACGAAAGTTATAAAGTGCATTGTTTCCCATATGAAAGGTAAGACACTTGAAACCAATTAAGGACTTTTTTCCAAGTCAAAGGACAATTTCGGAACTCATTTCTTATATTTTTTTTGGTTTGAGTAAACTGCACCTATGCTTTTCAAATCAGGCATACTCATTCTAAGGCAGAGGTAGGATCGTTATTAAAAAAAGAACGCGCCATATTCGTTACTGTTACTTTATTGAAATGATATCGAATTATGCGTTACTCTCCTAAAGAAACGCGTTGCTATAACTGCGTTACTTTCTTAGTTCGGCGTTACCTTAAAAGTAAGGAGATTCTAAAAACGTGTAGTGGACTGAAAAAGGGGCGAAAAGGTTTCAATTTTTTTTTGGAGGTACAACCACATGTGGTCTTTACAAAATGATAGAGTATGTCCCTGGCCATCGAAATTTGTCAAAATTATGTTTCATTACCTTTTCACACATACCTGGCGATATCTCCGGAACTAAACAAGATATTTTAAACTTTTTTTTATCGGCAGAAAAAACAAGCGAAAATTACTGCGTTAGTTTCATTAGTATGGAAAACCTAGTTTTTTTTTATAAAATTAGAGAAAACTGTAATCTTTACTTTTTTTGCAGCACTATTTTCAGTGATCGAGAAACTTTTTTATTTTTCAAAATTTCACTAAACTATCTTCGTACCAAATAAAGCTAAAGCTTCAAGGAAGTTTTTGAAACAAGAATCACTATTCTAAGTATCATAGTTTTCAAGCAGTAGTTACTTGAAGTTAAGAGGTTCCACACCTCCATGGACAACCGCCGGCCGTGGCCGTGCAGCTAGTTAAAAATACTGTTAATTGTGGACCTGTAAATTAATAAAAGCTCCTAAACATTTTTAAAAAGTTATGGTTTAGTTATTTCTTTAGTTTAGATTAACAATATGAAATTTTAATATTAAAATTATCTTCATCGCACGAATAAAGATATTTATGTTGATCATTATTTGACATTATTTAATAGGTACATCTGATAAAACAAAAATAAAAATAAACTAATTGAACCAAATAACAAAAAACATATTTCAAAGTCTTCATCTTCGCAGTCTGATAAAATTTCATAGGTTAGGCTGATACAGCAGTTTGTATATTCACTGCAGCATTCTAACCCTTGTGAAATGCAGTTACAGTTATTATTGCTGCAATTTTTGTCTGAACATCGTATAGACAAAATTGTTCTTACATCATCTGGCACTGGTTCTTGAGGAGGAAAATTGGCTCTCCAAATATTTTCATCTAATGTCCATTCGTATAGAGTCGGATCTTCTGGTGGCATATTTTTAATGTGGCTATTGTACCAAATGTTCAATTGATACAGACACCCAAAATAATAATAAATAGATATTATAGCATATATTATGGTAGATAATTTTTTATTATATAAGCATGGGCGATTTATTACCTTTTCAAATGTTGTTTAAAGGCATGATCAGTGGGAGGCAACTCCGAAGGTGTGCAATTTGAGTCCGTTGTCAGGTACCATCGTAATTGATTCAAGGAAGCAATATTTTTGTCTTTGTTTCTATACAAATAAAGTATATATTTTGTACTAACTTCCAATGCTTTATCTTGTGATAAAAAGGGAAGAAACATATCCAATATTTTGTGGACTAATAAATTTTTGCCAAGTTCACTTTACAAAAAAATGTTTTCTGTACGTCAGTAAACTGTTAGTTCATGACGTTCTTGGAAAGTTAGTTTGGATATATTTAAAAATACATATTCCTTTTCTGCACCTTAACAGTTACATATACCTAATAATAGGAGGAATTCTGTAAGCAAATGTTAAATTTGAACACACAGCTAAAAATAAGACAATTTTCGAACCCATTTTTGCTAGTCTGTATGCGTATTATGCTTCAAAGTATTAACGGAAAACTCTTTATTGGATACCATACATGTTGAAATTTGAAGCATAATCTTGATTATGTATAGATTAAAACATTTATAAAAGCTGAGACGCGTACCGTTAATTTTTAACCACTTATAGAATTGACTCTAATATGTGTTTATGTATTCTAGATACTGGCTAAATTTGAATATGGTCGTTGAATATTTAGGCCACGAGGACTTTGACGTACATCTTAATAATTACAGCTCCAACTTTCAACTTATTTTCAAACATTGTGCCCAGTTAATAGAGCAGTCGAATCGATCCTTCTATACAGAATTCCAAGCCACCGAGTTATATTTAGTTTATAACGGAAAAAGATCTAGTGATGGTAAAAAACGGAGAAGATTGAATAACTTGAATTTGAATAGTAGACGTAGATATCATAAATATTGGTAGACTTAAAATAATATGAAGTATTAATGATAATCGAGGTCAGTACTTATTGATATTATTAATTTATTGTCTAACTCTTACTGTGAGATACATTATATATCAGGTGTATAAAAAAACTCGTTCAAACAGCTAAATAAATTATATTTTAATTAATATATTTTTTCCTTTCATACAACCTTGAAATATTATTTTATTTTATTAAAATAATTGGTAAACTTTAGCTATTTCTGTTGCTCTTTGTAGATCAGTGATACTCAAAGTAGTCTAGCTTTTAAGCGAAAGTTGAAAATTATTATGTTTGTTACAACTGGGCCAAACCAATTAAATTTGTAGCCATGCAACCTCATATTTCAATTTATTAATCATCCAAAATCCTCTGTGTACCTCAAGCCTGACTTTGACTTCATAAATTAGGCTTAATTAATATCTAAAGACTATAATATTACCTTACACCATTGCATCCAGATTTTTTTTACAACCAAGTTTAAAATTTGGGAAAGTCCTTTCCAATGCTGCTGGTTATAAATTCGTGGGAAAATGTTTGTTTCCCCAAATTGGGGTATTTTTGGTCATATTCCACCTTTTGGTCAACACAAGTTGGGGGCAAGCTTTTGTTTTTCCATTTAAGTAGTAAAGAAGGTAACTTTTTTAATACAAATAAAAGAATAATAACACTATATATTTATGGGTTTAGGACTAAATATCCTGTCCAAACAAATTCCATCCCGTAATATCCCCTACCAAAAATATCTCTTAGCATTTCGCCTTAGAAAAGATTGGATGGGAGGGATGAATGCATTGTAATGCACTTCAAGTTATTCAAGAAGGGGAAGGGAATATAATAATTGGATTCACCATTCTTAAACCAAGTAATAGACTTGTATCAGTTGAGGATATTCTTGAACAGGATTTTATTGGCTGGGGATATTTTTGGACGGGGTTTTTTTGGCAGGATATTTTTGGACAAGATTTTTAGTCGTGCTACCATAATATTTATACCTATACTTGTCCTTTATATTGCAAATTAATATATCAAGAAGAAATTATTATAAATCTAAAACCAAAATAATTATATATAACCAGTTACCGATTATAAACACACACACACACACACACACACACACAACCTTGATGAGCCCGTCCCACCCAGGATGTTCCTCTCTAAGCGAGGTACATCTCCGGGGAGGACTTCCACCACATACCCCCATCTTATCCGATGGGTCTCATCATCGTAGTTCGCGTTTCGGCGTACAGCTCGTCCCTAGCTAAAAGGGCTAGCAGCTGGGGGCGAGCCGTCTTCTCTTTGGCCGTGTAACCTCGGTGGTTTTTTCTTCGGCGGTCTTCCGTTTTGTCTGTGTCTTCTGTTGTGTGTGTTTTGCGCTGCCTCTACAAAGTGCGTCCTCAGCCGGTAATTTTGGCTGAAAACACCCTTATAGAGTGTGTCTTCTTTTCTTCCGATCTCTTACAAGCGACTTTAAGCCATTAGCTGAGCTAATAGCTTTGTCACCTGTTCGAGGATCTGTTGTTTTGTTGCCGTCGTCGTTGTTGTTTTCTTGTTAGCTGCGGCTTGGGCGTAGCTGACTCCCGTCTTCTTCACCGCTGTTGCGGTTGTTCTTGTCTTCTGATTGTTTGGGGCTTTTGGGCATCCTTTGTAGTTTGCCGGGTGTTCTCCCTGGCAGTTTGCGCAGGTGGCCGGCTTGGTCTTCGGTCGTGGGCAGTCGTTGGATCGGTGTGGTCCTCCGCACTTCACGCATTTCGTGTTTACGTTACACGTCGTCTGTCCGTGGTGAAAGCCTTGGCAGTTGTAGCACTGCGTCGGCCCCTTTCCTCTTCTTTGTTCTTCCCACCTGATCCTCACGTTCTGGATGTGTTGTTTTTTCCGGATTTTTTCTTTTTCTTCAGGCTCCAGCTCCACCAGGTAGATGGGCAGCGGTCTTCTCTCTCCGAATCTGGAATGAAGTTGGGTTAGTCGTTTTATGCTTACCCCTTGTCTTTCGATTTCTTCCTGGATTTCCTTGGTGTCCTCGCAGTGCGTTAATCCTCGGATGACGATCCTTGCCATCCTTTCTTCTTGTGGCATATACGTATACCACTCCACTTCTTTTCTCTCTTCTCTCAGGTACCTTGTGAGGTTCCTGTAGTCCTCTGGTCCGTCGCAGGGTATTTTCACTCAGAGTCTTTCCCGGATTGTTATGAACCTCGTCTTTATGTTTCTTTTCTCGATTTCCTTTCTTACGGAGCTCCAGTGGTGGATGCTCCGCAGAATGACGGGTGGTGGTCGGCGCGTCGTCGTTGTCTCCTTGTTTTTGCGGATGGCCTCGTCCATCATCGCTTCCTCGTTGGCTTTCCTTCGGGCGGCGGCTTCTTTTTTTTGTATTTGCCTGATGGATATCACTTCCGTGAAATCCATCTCCTCTTCTTCACTCTCTTCTCTTGGGGATTCTGTCCTTTGCGTCTTCCTGCGGACGCTTTCTGAGCGGCTTCGGCTTCTCTTCTCCTCTTGCATTTCTTCCATTGCTTTTGCCATGCTTTCCATGGCTTTTCTTAGTCCGGTCATTTCCTCTTCCATGCGCTGGATGGTTTTTCTCATTTCTTCTGCGGCTTTTTTCGCTTCCATTGCTTCTTTTTTTGCTTGGTCTCTTTCGTCTAGAAGTGTCTTCCTGTCCCTCAGAATTTGGTCGACCTTTTCCACTGCCTTTTCGCTTGCTCGTATTACCTTATCTGTTCTCTTCATTGTTCTTGTATCCTCGTTGTCTTCACTGTCCGAGTCCGATGATGTTTCCATTGTCCTCCTTGTCCTGTTGCTAGCTTGGCTGCTAGCACGGCTGTCATTCATCTTTTTGGGTGGCATCTTAATAGTTCCTGTCCTCCACAGGTCCTAAAACATACAAAACATCTATCAAATCCGGACTTTAAAAAATAAAAATATTTTTCAAAACTTTCATAGATAGAAAATAAGTGTTAATAAACACTATTTGCGTTTAAAACTCTGTTTTCGTCGGCTGATTAGCTTTCGCCGGTTCGGCTGATAAAAATCAGCCTCCGTCCGATCACTTTCTCAAAATCTGCTTCGCTTGCTTCTGAGTATTCAAGACACGTCCTTCCTACTCGGCTGCTCGCTGTCGACCTACTACTGTTACTCACTTACTCACTGTGATTATAAACAACTCGTTCGCCAGAACCTGGGGTGCGATTTTCGAGTTCACACGAATATTATGCGTGATCGGTTATTTCCACGTGAATTTTGTCGTATACGGTGCTAAATGTGTATTTTTCAACACCGTTCGAATAAACGTTCGTACACGAAGAATTTAGCAGCCGGCAACCGCATAATCGTATGGTCTTGTCACTTGTGACATTTGAGAAGCAAAGAATATACCTTATCTAAGAAGTTCTAATAGTTCTATGCAAAGAATATACCAACTACTTTATCAAGTGTGCCCAAACTGGCCTTTGATATTACGTATTTAGCATTCTTCCTTTATTATTGTTTGTTGTTGAAAAATGTTTATTACTTCTAAAGCGACAGGTTTTGTAAGTCTATAAAGTTCTACAAATTGCCTTTCTGAATATTCCTCAAAAGGATCAATAAATGGGTTAAAGATCCTAGGAGGTCTATCTGCTAACTCTTCCGCTTCTTGTATAGCGTTTATGGAGTCTAAATGAATTAAATCATCAAAACCTGCCATATTATAGCTGATTATATCATTTTATTATTCAAATCAATGACATACCAAACACAAATATTTTCAATCTAGGTTATGTAAATTTACACTTTCCATGCACGAAAACATTTATTCGAATGAAATAAACCCACTCGAAACAAGCCATACGAAAGTATTCGTATACGATTACCGTTTGACCATGTCGAAAATAAGGTCATTTAAATTTCATACGAAAATGGCCATTTTTCGTATACGATTTACTCCCGAATGGTTTCGAAAATCGCACCCCTGCCTGATGTGATGATGTAACTCTGTAAAGATGGGCGAGCCACACAAAAATAACAATACGTTCTCTAAATTTGTGGTTATTACGGATTGCGGAATTTGTATGCTTGGCTTTAGAAATCAATACGTCATTGTCATTGAATACATGTACTGACATTGCACATATATGTATAATATATACCGGCGCACACATCTAGTTTTACAAAAATCATCTGGTTATAACGTTGTAGGTCTTGTTAATTCTATCTGCAAAATGGTTGAAGTAAATACGGATACATTTTATGACGCAGTTTTAAAATTGACAAAAGAAGCTGGAAAGGTAATAACTCATTGAGTTTGCTTATATTTTCATTTATTATTTTTGATGTGAGATGTGTCTACCACTGCAAATTAAGAGGAGTTAGGATAAGGCTGAGTATTAACATTAAAAGCATACATATAAGTGTAGTGTAACATGCTAAAAATAAAGGGTTTGAGATTATAACAGAATTAATATGTTTATGTTATGGATGGTGTAGGACTTCCGGGGCTAGCATACTTCCAGATATGATAAAAAAATTGTTCACGGGAATGTATTGGTGGATGATGATTTTTAATTTTAACCTGATTCAGCCATTTCCAGCCCTACCCCTTAGGAGCGAGGGTGGGTGGTGTCATTGTGAAATAGTCGTAAAAATAAATTTTTAAATTCGAAACCAAATTCTACGTAATTTTTCACGTATACTCCTAAAATATCATTTTAATAACTTTTTTTAATAAAGTTATGCAAAAAAATGTTATCAAAAATTTGATTATTTAATGAATATAAAAATCGCTCTTTCGGCTTAACGAATAGGAATAAAAATTTGGTATTTGGCATATGTATATTTAACAGAATCACTGAACAACATAACACAACTATCCATCCTCAATCCACCCCCAGGGGCGGAAGTGGGGGTGTCGTTGTGAAATGTGAAAATAAATTAATTTTTAAATTTGGAATCATATTGTTTTTTTAAAGGTTTGTACATTAATTGTCTGAAAAGAGATAAGAAATTAACACCATTAGTTTGTTTGCTATTGAATTTATTTCATCTTAGGAATGTTTGCACTTTGTTTCAGTAACAAATATATTTATAAAAAGTCATGCTTTGATATAAATACAAAATATAATGTTAACCACAGTGTTGTATGTATATAAGTAGAATATTTACATACCACAAAAATATTTGTAAATGTTTAAAATGTTTTAGCTAATAACAGACAAAGTAAATAATAGAAACAAATTAACAGAAATAAAATCATCTGACATAGATTTAGTAACAGAAACAGATCAAGCTGTTGAAAAATTTTTAATGGATGGATTATCAAAACAGTTTAAAGATCACAAGTTCATTGGTGAAGAAACTGCCAGTGCAGGTGGAAATCTGACATTAACAGATGCTCCAACTTGGATAATCGATCCTATCGATGGAACTTTAAATTTTGTACATTCCTTTCCGCATTCTTGTGTATCAATAGCATTGTTCATAAATAAAAAACCGGAGATTGGTATTATTTATAATCCTATGATAAATCAACTTTTCACTGCCAGGAGAGGTAAAGGAGCATTTTTGAATGGGAATGCCATACATGTTTCGGGAAAAAAGGCATTGAATGAAGCATTGTTGATGTTTGAATATGGAAGTAGTAGAGAGGCTGAAAAGATAAAGGTTACCTATCATAACGTAGAAAAACTATTACCAAAAATACATGGGTAAATTCTTTATTTACAAATTTTATTATGTAATCATCGAGAATCATATTTTTTATCTGGGAAGTTTGTTATTGCATGATTGAATGTTTTTGTTTATTCAGTTTCAAATTAAAGTGATTTAATTATTATAAATTTAAGTTTTTCAATGTCATTACTATACTTTTATGAGATAAATATTGATTTAAGAGATAATGGTTTTTTCCAGTACTTATCTAAAAATGTAAATAATTTCAATTGAATTGTTTTATTAGAATAACATAGTGAAAATAATGTCAAAATTGGATACAATTTAATTTTTTTATTGCAACTATAAGGAATGTCAAATATAACTGTTAGTAAAACATATAAGTGTGTTTAGATAAATGTATCTGCATTTTGAATAGAATGAATCAAAAGTAATAAAAACAAAAATTCACTACATTGAGGTTATTTGTAGGTTGAGATCACTGGGATCTGCTGCATTAGATATG
>CAJUYH010011167.1:8227-19608 GCA_910591685.1 Galerucella tenella
CTAAGACATTTTTAATATGAATTGTTGGAGACGCAACCCATTGAAAGATTTTTAAAACCTAGTACAAATTTTAAATTCTTATTGTTTATAATTTAGTCACGTTCGAGCGTTCAACAAAAATTTAAAAAATACTTAATGCATGTGTACAAAAAAATATGTGAGTTGTAGCCATTTACGATGATGAATCGATGTTGAAAAAAATAACACAACACAGTACATAAATAATAGTGTGCACAGGAGGTAAGACAGGCTTATTTTTATAAAATACACAGCACAATTATTTACACACACCTTAAAAACACTTTGTATTTATCTTGCCACTACAAAATATTCCATAAAATTTTTCAGGCACGGCCATAAAAGCAGCCTAACGTAACAATGGCGGACCCGGTTTTAATTTTTAAACACTAGCGCCATCTTTCTAGGAAGCCAAAATTTACTATTCAAATAATTTTTATACGACCATTCACATTTGCTGAGGACTAATGAATTATATTATTAAATGAAGACAAATTTGCTGATGTCTGGAACTATTTTTGCTACATCAATTCCTAGTAATCGAGGTTTATTTAGTAATTGGATTTTAAGATTCCAATATTCTGTACTTAATACGACCCTGGAGTTGAGAATGATTTTTTGACATTTATAATTTATAAGTGAAATACATAGTTGTTAGATGAACTACGGTCGGAATTTTAGATAATCTTCTTGTAATTTCTTTAGATTTGAATAAATGACGCCACAAAAACACGATTATATTGATTGACAACTAGAATAGTAAATAGTAAATATTATGGAGTAGTTTGAAACTGTGAAGTAAGAAAATTCGAAAATTATATAGAATATTGACAACTGACGCTAGCTTATTTTAAATGATTTAATGTATTCTATCAAACTCTGTGTGTTTTACCATATTTTCAATTGGAAGCATGATGATAAGTATTTTTAATAAAAATGGTTTGCACGGCAAAGCTATTTTATTTTTTAGAAAAATTCGGTTCTACCAATACAAACTTACTAAATATTTCCAAAATAACATTTGACAAGTGACAGTTCATGACATTTACGTAAATAATATGGCTACTCAAGGAGTTCGTGGAGTTTCTAGAGTTTTAGAAAAATTAGAGAAATCAGTTAAAGATGGAAATTTTTACGAAGCCCATCAAATGTATAGAACATTGTATTTCAGGTACAAGTTTACCTTTTTTCATCGTTCGAACTTGATATTCTCGAAATTTCTAAACATAACCTTACACTTTCAGATATTTAGGACAGAAAAAATATAAGGAACTGAAAGATATGCTATATAATGGCTCCATTTTATTCCTAGAACGTGATCAGGTATGACATTTATCACTTTTTAGTTTCATAATCTGCTTTACTCATTTTTTAGCAACTAAGTGGTTCTGACTTGGGAATATTATTAGTAGATGTACTGGAAAAATCAAATGACACAGACTGCGAATCTTGGTCTCCTAAACTTACAAAAATATTCCGTCAAATAAATTCTTCCACTTCAGAACGAGATACCTTTTTAGCACATGCAATTCGATGGTCATCTAAAGGATCAGCACATGGACATCCACTGTTACATAGGGTATATTATTATTTGCAATCTAAAATAAAAACATTCACATGTAAAATGACTGAATTTTTAGAATGTAGCAATTGTTTATTGGGAAGAAAAATCCTATGTTCAGGCACGTCATCACTTTATATATTCACAAGATGGGAAAAGTTGTGCAAAACTTCTTATAGAATTTCAATGTAGTCAAGGATTCAAAGATGAAGTTGATTTGTTCATAGCACAGACAGTTTTGCAATATTTATGTTTAAAAAATAAAAGTACTGCTAATCAGACATTCACTAGCTATACAGAACAACATCCCAGAATATTGAGATCAGGACCACCATATTTATTACCATTGCTCAATTTTATTTGGTTTTTATTACAGGCTATAGAAAGGTAAGTCTTATCCATATGTACACAAAAATTACTTAATGAAATCAACACGCACATTGATCTATTTCACATTTCATCATGTTAACTATATTATATGTGGAATAATGCATGGAATTCTTCATAATGTTGGACCACTTACATTTAAATAAGAAGTACTTCTATGTAGGCAAAAGTAAATATTTCTCACATATTCCATTCCAAGATATTTCTTTTTACACCAACATGATAGAGATTGACTCAAGAGAAGACTCCACATTAGTTAGTCATTAACCCGATAATAATAGCTCAGTATTGTATAGTAGTTACTTGTTTCTTTGTAAAGATAATGCCTATTAGTACAATTATTTATAACTGAAATGTTTGGTTGATAAAATAATATATAGTTTTAGTATTTAAATTTTACTGTTTTCTGTAGAATAAGAGATTTATAAAATTTTATTATTACAGCCAAAAGTTGCAAACCTTTGCTGTGCTTTGTGAACAATATGAACCTTCATTAAAAAGAGATCCATGCTATGTACAATATTTGGATAAAATAGGTCAAATTTTCTTTGGCTTGAAACCTCCTCCACAACAACACAGCAACAGTTTCTTTGGAAACTTTTTTGAAAATTTCCTTAGCGGCTTGGATGAAGACAGTGATGATGATACTCCTCAGGCTTCAACTTCTGGAATTTCTAAGAAGAAATCAATAATACAGCACGACAATTTGGACTAATTTTCACTTTGGAATCTTTGGAAATGTATATCTATTTAGTAAAATACAATTGTTAACCATTTGGTTCTCTTAAATTAATATATTTATTTAAGTTAATCAAAATTGGCAATTGGTGTTATTTATTCTAATTTATTGTGCTATATTGGTCATCCCATTAAAGCTACAAAAAATTATGGTAATTTACCTTTTAAACATTAAACATTTAAATGACAGTGTGCATACATTTTTTTTAATATTAATATTTTATTGTATCTATCTAATAAAAAAATTACAGTACAAGTATTATAAAAAAAGCACTTTTATATAACAAAAGTAATTGAAAATAATCTATGAGATTGAATATTGCTTAAAAGCTGAGTTGTATCTCGTCTTTACAATATTCTTTCCATCAGATGCATATGATGCAGGAAGTTGTCCTTTTGGCCAATGGCAATGGCTGTTTGGGTTTAATTAAGTATAGTTGGTCGCTGTTAGGAGTTTTTGCCTTTTTATTGTAATTAATGTTATTTTTCCTGACGAAAATTGTAATTATTAACAAACAAAATAATAAATACAACAGAAGGAACATATAGAAGATAAGGATATGGAAATGTGGTAAGCTCATGGAAAATACTGTTTTGAATTTGAAAATCTTGTTAAATAAAAATTGTTCACCCTACATAGATTTTCCCAAATATAATATTGCTTAAACATAAATTGGTATTATTAACTTTGGGTGAGTATTTATGAATAAATCCATTCTTGTATGAAGAATAAATACACTGATAAGTTGAAAATAAATAAAAATATATATTTTCTCTCAAGGTCCTAATATGAGGGCCACTGTTTGGTGAAAATCCTTTTTGGTTTTGGTAATTACACAGGGGCTTGGAAACTATATTTAAACATACAGGTGTGTATAAAAAGTGAAACATATTCTATAATGTTATATTTCATTACAAAATTATAATTTATTTAGATATTTGTTTCTCGAAATTAACCTAACCTAAGAAACATTTTGGACCTTTCTTCAGTCAAGAGAGTATTGTGGGTTCTTCTTGATGGACAGTGGCGTAGCGTGCCTTGTCGGGGCCCCGTATAAATAATTTGTTTGGAGGCCCTTACATGAGGGTAATGATTTTTCACAGAAGAAAATATTGTGAAAAGAAATATTTATTTATCATAACATAATTTAACCATTTTACAAATAAAAATCAAATTTTAAATATTCACTCTCCTTGCCTTTTTTTCGGCAAACTGATTTATTAAATCATTTATGGCTGATGATGATTTTGGTTTTTCTAAAGTTTCTACCTCTATGGACAATAGTGAGAGGTCTGAGCAAATGTGCTGCCATCTGTAGTTGTCATGATATATTAAGAGAGAAAATTGAGCAGAAATCTATCAATTTTAAGGCGGTAAATTTAAAACTTCTGCCCATTTCATTTTTTTCAAAATCATGTTTTGAAACCTCTCAAGCATAAAGTAACAATTGCACTTTTGAACGCACGCTTAAGGCGGGAAAAAAAGTAATTGCTTTATAGAATTTTGTCATTTGTAAAATAAAATAAATTAGAAAGTTTTTATTTTTTTTCCTTACACACTTTGGGGGCCCCTGTGGCCCGGGGGCCCCGTATAATTGATACGGCGGTAGCTACGCCCCTGTTGATGGAGGTCCCTTTGTAGATGTGTCCTCCATAACTCCAGTATCTTTTGACCATTTATTTATTCACTGATATTATTTGAATCCTTCCAAACTATTATTAACATCCTATATACCTACTCCTACACACTCCTTGTCTGTAGATGGAATTGTTTACTTTTTGTGACTATGCTGCAGTTCGGATTAAAATTATCCATTTGCACTTGAAAAATTCTGATTGTTTTCCTCCTTTTTCACAATTTTGCAGTTATTTAGCATGAGAATTGTTCTAGACCAGATCCATCAAAAAAGGCATGTATAAACCATTTATATTTTCCAATGTAAAAATGCTGAAAAAGGGGGAAAACCCTAAGGAATAACTGTTCCCACAAGATGGTGGTACTTCGTGTTTCCGTGCTGGAGAAAGTTCATCATAAAAACCAGGAAGGTACATGTAGCATAATAAATTACATGTTTTCGTCATCAATGTGTTGGTAAACATTTTCATTACGGATCTGTACGTTCTAGTTCTACGGAGAGTAGATTACTACGGTGCCAGAAGGAAATAGTTCCATTTATATATAATAGATGGAGCTCCTAAAGTGACAGATCAAAGAAATTTCTGTCCAAAAATTTGTGCGCAAGGTCGTAGAAAATGCCTCCATTTTGTTTATTTTCTTATGTGAAAAGTGTAGTGTCGGCATTGCGGTAAATTATTATTTAATAAAGCCAATGAACGTGAAATAAACAAAAAATTCTAATAAGTTGCAAAATATCGTCGTATATATGTTCCTTGTGTGTTTCCCTCGTTCAGAGGGTTTAAAAAATAGCAGACATTGGGCGCATCGCGAGTAAGCACTTTGTCAAATTGACTACTGTGTCGGGCACTAAAAATAATCCCCAAAATACTCCAAATAACAATAACTCTCTTCATCGTGGTGTGGTGACAGACAAAGAAGGTTTTCTGCACATAAAAAAAAGTAAAAGTGTATTCGGCTCCGTTGGAAGAGATAAAACTGTGCCCGTTTTATCGTCACCCCCAATAATGAACCACGTGACAGGCCATTATCGCCGAAACGAAGACAATCCGCAAAATACTAACGTTAATGATACTGAAGATATGGAAACTCAAGAAGGTAAGTTTTTTCTTTTAAAAATTACTGTTTTAAAAGTCCCGGCAGCCATGACAGTTCTATTTTCCATCTGACACATGACAGCAGGTTTTCAACCAAATTTTCGTTTCACATTTGGTGGAGTCATGGCCTTCTTTTTTACAAATGATCACTATTAATTACAAGATCCAAGTCTAAGGTAGGCTATGCTACTAAACGTCTAAAGTGAAGTTTATACAGTTGTTAAGAATCAGTGATCAAAGGTATTTTTAAAGTTCTGAGGTAAGCAACTTGGCTGCTGAAGAATGAACTCACAATTCCACAAAGGAACTTTCATCTACATAACAATCTAAGCTCAATCTATTGATATTTACTTATCTGCAATACCTAATTCCTAATCTGAAGAAAAGGGTTTCAAAATACCTTTTTGTAGGATACAAACATAGTTTTTTAGTTATTATTTTTTTTCCTCATCCTGTCTTAGTTAACAATGGAAAATACTATTTTAAATAAATCTAATAGGTAAATAATTTTAATTATTAGTGACTAACTAATTGACCTAAATTATAACTACAATTATTATTTTGGTAATTGCATAAATTCAACAAAACCCCAATAAAAGTACTTGGCTTATTATTGTTTGGTTGAAGGGATAAAAAAACAAATATAAAACTTAATACAAAGAAATTTAGCTGTGCTATTTATTCAGTTGCTTATTTACAATATAGTTTAATAGTTGTATAATGAAAACAATGAGTAGTCTATTTCAAATATTTTAGCCACTAATAGATATTTTCCAAAAAATTGAAAGAATAAGCTGGAACTACATCCACTAATATTTTCTTGTCTTGAACCTACTTTTGTTGGTTAGGCAAGGATTTATTTATAAAGGAAGTACCACAATACATACATCATCATGGACTTCATATTTTTGAGTATCTGGCTCAAATATTAACGCAACTCTTTAATATCTTTGGCTCTCAAATGAAGTAAATTCAAGCCAAAAAAAATAATAAACTCTTACCCTGCTGGAACTACTTTTTGAGTACAGTAGGTATGTTCAAATAAATTTAGCAGCATTTAAATTAAACATCTCATTAAAAAAGTTATACATGTTCATTTTGGATAAATTACAATTATAGATGAAAGCTTCTTAAAACAAAACTTTAAATTTAAAATTTGATCACTGCATAATTTTTTTTTAAACACAAAACTTCATGTATCTTATTATAATAATAAATAAACTTCATTTACTAAAACAAAGTAGCAGGGATCTTATAATAAAGTATTGTATATAGTGACTACAATGGAATACATCACAGATTCTGGTGGTGCAGAAATGGATCAGACTCAAAATGGAGAGATCATTGTTGGTCCACAGCCCGATCCCAATGTAATTGTTCAAGATACTGAGATGGAAGAAGATGAGGCTCGCTCAGAGGCAACCTTTAGGTTCACTGTTCAGAATTTTAGTAAACTGAAGGTAAGTTGCTGAAAATGAAATACAACAGTAAGGAAACAATTTGTTTATTTTAATTTTCAAAAATAAACATTTTGATATGCATAATTAAGTTCTACTATACATTAAATTATCTAATACCACTATATACTATCATTTTTTAACAGGATTCTGTACTTTCTCCACCATGCTTTGTAAGAAATTTACCATGGAAGATAATGGTTATGCCACGCAACAGTCATACCCAAGATGCCAGATCAGACAGGCCATCTCAGAGGTCTTTGGGATTCTTTTTGCAGTGTAATGGTGAAAGTGAATCCAGTTCATGGTCTTGTTATGCTGTTGCTGAATTAAGGATGCTTTCTGTTAGACCAGACATCGAGAACTTTACCAGGAAAATTCAGCATTTGTTTTATTCTAAGGTCAGTCCTAAAACTACATTAAATTATCATTTATTTTATATTGGATATTACTACTTTTTGTTACGGTGCAACAGAAATCCTAAATCTGTATTCTATGATTTTATACTGTATCTTAAAACAGACTTTATAAATGTGAAAGTCATGAATGGTATTAATTTATATCACAATTTTTCATTATCTTGTTTATGTTTCTAATTAAAATACCTTGATATGTAATAAGGTTACTGACATGAAAATATGTAATACAAACAATAGTTTTATACAAGGTGTAACAAAAAGATTGGTCATAAATGTTACCGCTTAACTTAGGATGAAAAATTGAAGTCAATTGAACACTAAAATTCAGGTTAGATTACATTAAGTAATGGTGACTCTACAAAAAAAACCATTACTTCTACCAGTTTCTATTTTCTATAGGAATCTATCTAACCATAATTATATTTCTTGAAAAAAAATATTCACTGGTTTAAGAGGAGCATAAAAAAATTGAATTAAATTTTTAACTTTAATACCTTAATACTTTTTTGGTGTGCCCTTTTGTAAGCTTCAATTTACCTACTTTCGACCAGTGATATCATTTATGACCAATATTTTTATTACACCCAGTATTTTATGCAATATTTAATAATAGAGAGTTTTCAAAGCCGCTTAAAAAACACTCCGATTAACGCTATTTGACAACAAAAATCTAACCTCAATTCAATGAGTGATGTCTGTATTCTGTATGTTGTCTCTGGTATCTGTTTTTTTTTCACTAAAATTTCAACAACCAACTTTGTGAATTGCGATAGCACATATTAATAATTATGATGCTATCAATTTGTCTTGAACAATCTGAAAAGAAGTAGGATTCGGTTCTCTGAGGAAGACAATCAGATTTTGCTAACTGAAATTTTGGCAAACAACCCTTATGCACCCTCAAAATGGGTCATAATTCACTCATATTTCTGCAAATTTACTGGGAAACATTTTTTAAATTTTAAAAGGCCTTTTGTGGGCAGCAACAAATCAAATAATATTGTAACAAACAAAAACTTGTGTTACCGTTGGGACGCAGGAGGTTCGAAAACTATACAGGGTGATTCATTAAGAATGTCCAATCTCTGAACTGTAGATTCTAGACCTCAAAATATGATGATTCTGCTCATTATGCCTTGTGCAAATATTGCTAGTTTCTGAGATACGTAAAATTGCCAATTTTCAAAGAGAAATTGTGAAAACATAAAAAATTATTGCGAAAATCAAAATTTAAACTTTGATCTCGGAAACTAGCAATATTTTCATAAGAAATGTTGAGCAGAATCATCATATTTTGAAGTCTAGAATCTACAGTTCAGAGATTGGACTTTCTTAATGAGTCACCCTGTATATCTGTCAAAATAGTCGTGCGATTAGAATTATGTTAACCGCTACCGGCTCAGTATATGTACGTTTTCGAAAACTCTAATATAGTTCATATTTGCATTTTATAAACTTTTGGTTTGTTAACATTTGTTTGGTTTTTTCTACACAAAGATTTTAATAAAAATATTGAATATTACTCGGGGTAAATTTTAAAATTTTTGGTATTTAGGAGAATGATTGGGGCTTTTCCCACTTTATGGCCTGGAATGATGTCTTGGATCCAGACAAAGGTTTTATTAAAGATGATGCAATTACTTTGGAAGTACAAGTAGTAGCAGATGCACCTCATGGAGTGTCTTGGGACAGTAAAAAACATACAGGTATATACAAAAGAATTTCCAAGCATATTTACCTACATCATATTTTTATTCTTTCAAGGTAAATGTTGATATCTGTTTCATTTTTCAGGGTACGTTGGGTTAAAAAACCAGGGTGCAACATGCTATATGAATTCATTACTTCAAACTCTGTACTTTACCAATCAATTGAGAAAGGCAGTTTATAAAATGCCAACAGAATCTGATGATTCCACAAAATCTGTTGCTTTGGCATTGCAACGAGTTTTTCATGAACTGCAATTCTGCGATAAGCCTGTCGGTACCAAGAAACTCACTAAAAGTTTTGGTTGGGAGACATTGGATTCTTTTATGCAACATGATGTACAAGAATTTTTGAGGGTATGTAATTCACATTTGATTTATAATGAAAAATGATCACAATATAATCACAACACTGTAATATTTTTATATTTGTAGGTGCTACTAGATAAGTTAGAAAGCAAAATGAAAGGTACTTGTGTAGAGGGGACTGTACCTAAGTTGTTTGAAGGAAAAATGATTTCTTATATAAGATGTAAAAATGTTGATTATTCAAGTACTAGATCAGAAACTTTCTATGATATACAGTTGAATATTAAAGGAAAAAAGAATAGTAAGTAATTTTTTTTACTAATAAATATACCTTGTTTTCAAACTAAGAGGAGCGATTTGAATTTAAGTTGGCATTTCTGCAGCCTAGTGATTGGTTAAATTGCCGCCCGTTTTACACAGCTTATAAATTTCGAAGTAAAATTTTATTACTGTAAATATTTCTACATCAAGTTTTACTTACATTACAGTACATTATTATGGTATTTTTCGATATCAAAACTTCTGTTGACTTCTAGTTCGAGCTCAAATGTGAATAGAGAATAATTTAAACATACAGTAGCTTTTTTGTAACTATTTATATCATCCAATTTGACATGAATTACTTATGATAACCTCACATTTTGTTCACAATAATGTGACATTTGGTTACAACTTTCGCCATGGCCTGTGGCCAATGATTATTCAAATTCTAGATTTGAATTGATCCCTCATTGGACACGACACCTTCGAACAAAACAATACGTATGTCACGTAATTGTCAATTAGTTTGAAAAGTCTGAACACGACCCTTTCGGAATACCCTCTTAATCTAGTAACTTTTAGTGGTGTGAGGTTTCTTAAAATGCTCCTCCTAGTTTAAAAACAAGGTATAGATATATTTAATTTGCAAACAATTGACTTACATTTTTTTCCAAGGTTGACGTTGACAGCTTTGTACCCCATTTTTTTTAGATCATCTTTTACTTCTTCAAATCATTTTGTTGTATGTCTGGCCCTTCTTTTGTTTCCTGTCCCATCCAATATAACTCCATAATCCTCTGTGCTCGTATCTTTGTGATATTATTGATTTTTTTGCTTAACTCTAGCAATTTATTGTTTGTTATTTTATCTTCTGTAAGTTCCTTGTGGCATTACTTATTATTTTTTCTCTTACTTTTTGGGAATCAAACTACAATAATGTTTTTTATTTTTTATTTCGACGTTTCGGTAGCGTTCCAGCTACTTTGTTGTCAAATTTTATTAAGGTCCATTCATAGTAGATCACATCTCTGGTAAAATGTGAAATAAAATATTTTATTTTATACGATATGATAGTCTACTAGAAATGGAATCCAGTGAAGAGCACGTTCCAGGAACGGTTTTTATTGGGATAGCGCTTTTTTTTTCACTTATTTTGGAAATGTTGTTAATAAAACGCGTTTGTTACTTTCTTGTGTATGATTATTTTTGTTTTCAAAATATGTATAGCTCAGTTTGGTGATTTTGTGTATTGAAGTGTGTATCGATTAACAACTATTCCAATGATAAATCATAAGAAAACCTGGATAAAAACTTATGATGCTATCCTGATAACGCAGGTAATTGATTATTGGAAATTTCTCTTTCTAACATTGGTAACCAAATTTGACTACATTCGGCTGAAATACTAGCTACACATTTATCTGCATTTAGTTGTATTAAAGTACTTTCTTTGATTTTTCGTCTTTTATTATTGAGCTCTTTCAATATTATTTTTGTTGAATCCCATTGAATTTTATGCCCCTCTTCCCAAGTATGTTTAAAAATACCTAACTTAAAGAACTCCCTATCTTTGATATTTTTTTTATGTTCACTTATTCGGACTTTCAATGGTCTACATTTTTCACCTAAATATAATTTGTCGCATTCACAAGATATCTGATATATGCAATTTTTTGAAGATTGTTCTTCATTTTTTGTTTTTGTTGTATGTATGTATGTGTGATTTTTGGGGTGACATTCACTGAGACCTAAAAGGTCTATTGTGCCCCCTTACTTCTACTCAGTTTCTGAG
>CAJUYH010011168.1:0-11379 GCA_910591685.1 Galerucella tenella
GCGATCAAAGACCGTCGCGCACGTGGCGGACTTGACCATGCCTGTTCTGTGTGAATGACGAAACGGCGATCGCCGGTCAAGTCGCATGCAAAATGGACGAGCAAATGATTGAATTGGTTCGAGAACATGAGGAATTATACGATATGTCCCACAGAAAATATATGGATACACCCCACAAAAACAAATTGTGGGATGAAATAGGGCAAACATTAAAAACAGGTATGCATATAAACAAATTTTTGAATTTATTATTAAATAGCTACGTACAATATTACACATTATATGTTATATTTTATCATTTTGCCATGACACCGAACCCACTTCAGAGTTGAAGAAGGCAGTAAATTTTTCTCTGACTTGAAATGCCTCATCCAAAACAATGGCTATTTTCATTAATGTATTTCGCGAAACATGACTGTCTGGAGATTTCGACCGTACATATCGTCTTTGACCGGACAGTGTGAATGCATTATAAAAATTGCGATCGTGACTTGACTGTGACCGGACCGTGCCTGGCACGTGTAGTGAGAATCAGCCTTTAAGTATTCACATTAATGGGAACGGTCAGGGAACGATCCAGTCAAATGACCGGGGTCTTTCTCTCTACGAATATTTTGATCGTACCGAGACCGTGCCATTTGGGTAAAAACGCAAGTGTGGACAAGTTTACGGTCAGAGACAGATAATTCACGTTTGATTTGTGCCATATCTTTTTTGATTTAATTTAATTTTGTGTATTTTTTAATATGGATGAAAAATTAATAGAATTTATTAGAGAACATGAAGAACTATATAATTTCGGAAATAAAAAGTATTCCGACAACGTATATAAAAATAAATTATGGAAAGAAATCGCTGAAATATTTTATTTGCTTACCTCAAACACACTGCCAATTTTTCCACAGGTGAAATAGCTTCTCGGAAAGTCGTGTTCTTTTTTTATTATCTTGTTCAATTTTAGTTAATATGTACTGAAAGTTTTCCTTAGACATACGAAAATAGAAAATATTGAAAAAATTTGGATTCGCAATCCAAAAGATTACCATTCAGAGTAAAAAATTCTCCTTCTTCTTTTCTATTAAGGTTTATGGGATGCACCCAAAAACCCCTAAGCTTCTTTTAAAAAAATTCATTTTTCCCATCTTCATCAAGAATGTAAGCCATTACGGCTAAGTCTCTTGCGGTGAAGTTGGAAAACATTGCTTGTTTAATGACTGATACGAGACTGCTAGTGTGAATGGATCGGAAAAAAACAAGACCGTGACCGGACCGATATCTGACCGTGACCGAACCTATAGTATGAGTCTACCTTAATATTTTTAGGTAATATATATATACTATTCCACCAAAAATCAAAATTGTGAGGAAATTGCACATTTTTAATATCTGAAATGTTAACCAACAAAGTAAACGTTTCATATAATTGGCAAATGTGCACCCATAAATCTACTGTGATTTCAGAAGGGGTGGGATAGTGTGACACTGTGCAGTAGTGATTGAGACCATTATCAGCACATCAAAGAGTTGTGATCGAAACTGAATCCAATGATGAAGATGTTTCTCTTGAATAATACCAATTATAATATGGTGAGAAGCAACATCAATTTTTGTTCCAAGACAGACAGATTCAAGAAAGTGATGGTGAAATACAAATTGTGATTGACTACTTATAAAACAAAATATGTATAAAGAGGGCTAGGTACTGCAAATTCAATGAAGATGGGCTTGTGTTATAAGCGGAGTGTGGAAAAGGATCAAATTTGCATAAATTTTTTCGGAAATTGGTTGAAATTGGTTGGAAACAATTGCTGAAAGTATTCACATTGAAAAGAATAACCATAAACATATTTGTTTTTGTAAGTAAGATATATTAAATATAAATAATGAGGATATACAAATAAGATAAATATGATTGTTGAAGTAGTCATAGAAGTGAAGATGGGCCCAGAGTTTTACGGTGTCCAAGTTGACAAAATCGAAAATATAGAAGATAGCTTGTGGTAGAGATGTTTGAGAAGTTTTTTATTCTGCAAAGAGTATTGACAATGTTACAATGGTATCAGAGATTCGAAAATTTTTAATTCTACGTTCTAAGTTTGTGCTTCTCATATCTAGTCTCCATGTACCTTTGTAATTTTTTTGATAGACGTACCTGAACAAATGGAATAACACCGCAATATTTCCATCAAACTGAATTCAAATAGCAGACAAGCCATAAAATGCTTTTTTAAAAAAGTTACACAACTATCAGTAGAATTTAGTGCCTTTTCAAATGCTCACTCCATTTTCCACCGAAGCGTATCTTAAAAGTGCTTCATAAAGTGCGGCGATTACATCATAGTTGCAGGTGCAACAACTTTATTTAGATCAGCATTTAAAGTAATTTCTTGCTCATATTTCATATATAACATTACATAAACCCAACAACCAACTGATTTAATTATTTTATTTTTGATATATGCACGAACTATGTGCTGTGTATACCAGAAGCAGTGTAGGTAATATTTATTGGAAACATTAAAAATAGTATGTTATACAACAACGTGGTGGAGACTATTATTATTAACCGAGCGGAATAAGGTGCTAGACTTACGAAAATCTCCGCCACCGTGGTATTTACAGTTCGTTCGGTGAATCTTCTCCCATGTATGAAATTATTCACATACTACTTTTTGTAGTACATCTCTTTCTTACTCACAGAATCTAAGCCCCCGAAATGACATCGTTTGTTCCATTACAACATAATATAACAAACAGAGAAAGCCATATGATGAATGTCGGCGATAAGTTTAACGCGAATTTGTACGTTGACAGACCAAAGACTTTGTTTACATTTTTATTTCACATTTTCACTAATTTTTTCGCCCCTTACATATGAATTTAATTAAAAAACAGTTGTTATAACGACTTACTTACACCCGAGTGTTCGAATTATTGTTGTAAGTAAAGATTGTTGATCTACTTATTATTTATTTACTTCGCAATGAAAACTAACTTTAAATTGACATTTTATCATGGTTATGGATAGAATTCCATTAAACTGAATTGTATCAAACATATTTTGTTTCCACCAATGTAGAAAATATTGACCTAATTTTCTGAAAGACCAGAACTATTTATGAATGATTTTTTTTAAATAGGTATGCATGGAAAAACGCACAGAAGCTGGTTCTAAATGTGTTGGAGTATTTTGAGTTAAAAAAAAGGAATGGAGGACATATTCTTGGCAAGACAACAGCACTAGAAGTGTACGTGAACCAGATGGTTATGATGGTAAACGTTTTATAATTGTTCATGCTGGTTCTACTAAAGGATTTGTATCTGAAGCAAGTTTATTATTCTGTTCAAAATCTAGAGTAGCTGATTACCAGAAATGAACAATGAAATAATTATATGAAATGGATAAGTACTCAATTAATTCCCAACTTAGAAGAGCCATCTCTTATTGTTATGGATAATGCTCCATATCAAAGTGTTCTTTTAAAAAAGCAACCTTCTACTAATTCGACAAAAAATTATTTTGTTACATGGTTGACAACAAACAACATTAAGTTTGATACAAAACTTACAAAACCTGAATTGCTACAAATTGCAAAAATGAATATAAATACTGGTGATAGCTCTGATTCTATTAGAAAAATTAAATGAAACTTATTGTACATATTTATTATATTATATTATATCTTAAATATACATATTTAAAATATTTATTATTCATTTTCACAAACCAAAAGATTTCTATTTTTCATTGTTGAACCGTATGGGTGGGACGGCTCAATAGTAATGGTTGCTAGCCATAACACTAAAAAGGCAATTCTGATTTGCAAAGTTTCTACTGAGGAACTTGTTATCAATTCTAACTCTTATGCAAGTAAATTTGCCGAATAACCCTATAAAGCTCTGGAATACTAACAGTTTTTTCAAACTAAAGGTTATGGTAGCATATCACTAAATGGCTGTGAAATATTTACAATTATCTAGCTTTAATAATGAATAACGCACACCGTCATTTTAGCCACATCCTAATTGAAACATCAATCTACGACCTGCGTGTGATTTAATGTATTGATGTATTGCGTTTGTATATGAATGATGATTCATGGGAAAAGATTCACCGAACCAACTGTATACAATGTTTTGCACTTCGCAAGCACAATGATTACAAACGTTGTTTGAAAATAAGTTTGACTGGTGAAGATGCCAATCTGCATAAGACCACTCGACTTTTGTTTTATTAGTGGAAAATCGAATTTACATTCATGTGCTACTTAATATTAAAAAAAATGTCCTCAAAGTGGCGTTCCGTCAAATGTTATGAATTTTGGATATGATGTTGTACTCGACTTCTTGACCAAAAGTGTCCATGGGACCAATTCAATCCTATGACTAGTTTCCGATATACAGGGTATTAAAGTTGAAAAATCCTTATTTTTCGTGACCACGTAATTTTATTATTAACAAATAAATATGCAGTTTCAATTGACAGTACCATTAATGTGTTCTAGTTCATCGTAAATAGCTCAAAATGTTAAAATATCCAGGGTTGAAGCCATTATCATGTTGTGGCCATTCCCTCTTCAAAAATTTGTGGTTTTTCCAAAACTTTTTAAGCTAGTAATGTATATTGAAACTATTTTTCGCTGTTTTTTATCATTAAACACTTGAAAAGTGTGTCAAAACTCGGAGCATATAAATTGGAGCAGTTCTCCAAAACCAGAACATTTATTTCTTTAAATGATGTAAATAGAAGCGAACGCTGACCTTAATTATAATAAATGTATTTCACTTAGATTCGTTGGAAAAAAAACTCTGTTCAACCTCCCTGTTCAACCGTAACTATTGTTTAAAAGGAACTACACATTTATTATAAAAAAAAAGTAGTATAGCTATTCAATGGGAAAATATACCGATGTATGAAAAATAGGAATTGCAAATTCATTTAAATACATTTGGTTTCCGTGATCACCTATTCTCAGTCAGTTGAATAAAATGGAGCTACGAGTCTATCCGGTGGGCAGATAGGGACGGCCACGACAAATTAGGATCGCTATAAAGGAATAATTTTAAAACCAAAGTAGCAACGAGAAAAACCTGGAGATTACTTATAGAATAGCACACTAGAATAGCATACTCAGCACACTAAAACTTTTGTTTGTGAAGATAAAGTTGTACTGTAACTATTGATGTAGGTACTACTGATGTTTTCTTATGGACTGTTCACTCCAGGAAACTGTATTCAGGTAACTTTCTACTGCAGGAAACTCTTTATTTCAGGAAACTGTATCCAGGTAACTATTTAGTCCAGGAAACTGTGTCCAGGTAACTTTTTAGTCCAGGAATCTATTTATTCCAGGAAAATGTATCCAGGTTACTTTTTACTCCAGAAAACTGTGCAGTAATTACCATCAATTTTATTTACGTCATTCAATCTCATTATTTGTCTCATTGGCGTCCAACAGAAAAACAAATTGGTTACTAAACATCGTCTTCCTTTCCATTAGCTGTTTAATGACGAACTGTTTTGTGGAAAAAGAGCAATGTACAGGGCATTTCAACAAAAACTATCCGCCCCACATAATTCCGGAGGCATCGCTTTTATGCAAAAACATGTAAAAAGTCGTATTTTTGCCCATAAGAAGATGTGTAGCTGTTAACCTTGCAAATTTATTGTTTTCATAGTATAATCCCACAGTTTCAATTTCAACTTGTAAAGTTTTCATACAATTCTCACTATACCTACTCTTTTTTTCACGTTTTACAGATGAGAAGTTAAACACTTTGGTTTTAAAAAACTATTATACTTGTTTTACTATTAGTTGATTTTACTTCATTATTAATAAGTTTTTCAACTACATTCGTTGAGGATGGATGATAAAATGATTGTAACTTTTTTCAATTTTTTTTTTGCTGCAACACGTTATTCATACAAATTGTAGGTCACTTCGGCCGGATAACAGCCAGCGATTCATCGAATTTGAAGATTTTAATAAATTCTCATCCATCCTCAGCTAAATTAGTAAAATGAAGTAAAATCAACCAATGGTGAAACAAGTATGATAGTTTTTTGAAACCAAAGCGTTTAACCTCTTATTTGTGAAACGTAAAAAAAAAGAGTGAGAATTGTATTAAAATTGTGTTTCTATGTTTCCGTCCCCATGCAAAACTACGTTCACTTAATTGAGTAAAGTTAGTGCTGCAGTAAATTATAGTTCACATTGAAATCATCCGTAACTCCTAACTGATTGACTTCTCACCTTCCTACCTTTCATACATTTTTGTTATCCTTTTGTAGAGGAGAATAAAACAATGCATGGGCTCATTTACATATTTTTTTTATTTTACCATTAGGAAGAGCACATCATTTGGAGGGTCTGTGCAAAAAATAAGACGTCAGCGAGACTCCCAAGTCGCCTGAAAAAATTATAAACATTAAACAGCGCTCCTCTCCGAATTTCAGGCCTGACATCATCGCATTATGAAATCTCTCGTTCGGATACCGCGAAAATCGGTTTTCGGTTAGATGACTACTTAGCTAGTAACAGTACTTATATGCATGATAGAAAAAATCCAAGGAAACAAGCACAAAGGAATTAACGTTTAATTGTTTATATTGTTAATAGTAAAAAGTGCCTTTTCTAATTATTGTTACTACATATTTAACACTTCAGCTTTTCCATACTTAAAGGTGACAATATCGTATGTTTTTCTACTACCGTGCGTTTTAACCCACTTTCCCGCACTAGTGCGGGAAAGTAAAATTATGCAAATTTTGACCTTATTAGATAGTTTTTTACTTCGGAAGTTATAACTATTCTTACACCAGGTGAATAAATAGTCCATCAAATAAAATCAACATGTTTTACAGCTTTTTGTTGCATTTTTAATTTTCTGAAAATATAAAATAAAATAAATATTTTGGTATAACCTTGTAAATTCTTTAAAGTAGTGTCACAAAACAACTATCAAACCACCCGGGTTTGATATAAGAAAAATATATCAAATGAAATTCTTTCATCTACAAATGACTTAAAATTGTTGCCGTCACCTTCATCGTCATCTTTATGTGACCTGCAAACGATGCCATCCTCATCAACGTCATTCACTCACCAGTTAACACCAAATAACTCCACTGGACCGGCAATTTTAAGTAATTCACAGAATGCAACTAATTGTGTTTCTAATATTAATATTTATAATAATAATTGATAATAATAATAATAGTTTTTGGTCTAAGTTTTTTATATGTGTGTTAAAATAAAATAAATTTTGAAAAATGGGTTGATATACTTTTTTGTATATACGGTCGTAGAAAAAATAACGTTCCTAACTCATGCGCAAAGTGTCTTTCCCGCCCTTGACCGCTTGCCCGAACTCCGCTTCGCGTCGTTCGGGTCAACTGCAGTCGCGTGCGGGAAAGTATCACTTTCCGCACTAGTTAGGAAAATAACTATTTAGAATTTATTCCTTTCACGGCTTCAGATAAACTTGCCAAAGTATACATTTGTTCAAATAAATTTTATCCATGACAGATTCTTCCGAGCCTTCTGGCAAGTGAGCGACAAACGATAAATTTAATTCTTCTTCAAAAAAAGTTGTTCATTTTATTGAAAATTACAAGCATCAAAAACGCAATCTTCTTTTGTCCATTTCATGAATTGAATTTTCCCATTTAGAGGATAAGAACGGAATTAAATAACCTTGTCGCTAACCTCCTTTATATACTGAAAGCATTTCATAGTCATCATATTTCCGAAGGAAAATTGAAATGTTTCTCGGATCAACACCTCCAGTCCTGTGACCTTATTTCCCTTAATGCCATATTGCCTTAATTACTAACACCTAGTTATTATTACAATGAATGTACAGAACCGGACTAAGGATTTTGTGCCAAAAATTTTACAACAGAGAAAAATAAACTATGAAAGGAAACAAGCTTTCACAGATATACAGAGTGGTTCGTGAGTAATGGACCAAAGTGAAGTGGAAGATTCTTGGCCAAAAAATATACCTAACAGTCTGACGCATTTTCCTTTGATAAAATATTGATGATAAAAAAGATACAGGGTGGCAAAGTTGGGATGTCAAAAATGTTTTTCCTTAGTAAATTGAAAGATTTTTGAAATACAAACGTAAAAACTTGAAGATGGGGGTTTAATTTCCTAGGAAAACATAATATGTTATCCATTTCGATGTATTTCGTAGAGGGCACCACAAAAGCTATGTAATTGATGTAGCTTATCTATCGTTAACGGTTTCCCTCTATTTATTGCAAAAAAAATTAAAACTGCATCATTTTTGCGACAAAAAGTTATACCTAACACAAGTCTCAAAAGTAACTGGTTTTCGAGATATTAAACCCCTCTTCATAATTTTCATTGTCATTTATTATCACAAAAATAATAATGTTAGTAGCGCTGATGTCAGAAAATTCATTATCAGCTATAATATAGCAAGAGCATTGATAATTTGCAATAATTTTGCCATAACTTTCCTTGAGGATGTTGCTTTGAGGTAACAGCCCTCCACCTTCGGATGGCTTTGATTTATTTCAAATTAAACGTTTTTTAGACAAAAGTTGTGATAAAATGGCTAAAAACAAAAAAGGAAAAATTTCACCACAGCAGCGAATCGAACCGAACCGCCATACTTGGTATGGTATGATTATGGATTTCGACTTTTTTAAACATAACTATTCATTTTCTCAACAAACCAGAGTGAATTCAAGAAAATTAAAAGTGCATTTGAACTTATTTTTTTTGAGGACCTTTCAAAATCAGTTATCATTTTTCACGAACGATATTTGGTGAAAAAGTTAACTCGCGTTTGACAGTTTTGTACAGGAATCCCTATGTCGCATCTTATAAATAACACAGTGTATAGTTAAGAGGAGATTCAGTTTGTATGGAATAATGAATGAAGTACAATATGTGATTTGAATATAGCATTGAACATACATCTGTTCTTCCATTTCACCCCAAATATATAAGTGAAAGACAGCAAATGGAATAATAAATAAGTAAATTAAATTGATAGAAAATGATAATAGATTGGATTGGATGGATACGAACGATAAGTAAATTCAATCAATAAAAAAAGGTAGAACGTGTCGCGAGACACACGGTAGGAACTTTAGTTCCTTTTAAGCAAAAATTATGTACTACATCTGACGTTATAGATAAACAATTTGCATATTCCTCGGTGGTCGAGTAGTAAGCAAACCAGACTCTCACGTGGTGGACGTTTTTTTCATTGTTAATTTTATTTTTAAATTTTTATTCTGCTTGATATTAATAACGATAACAGGTAGACGTTTGAAATATTTAGCAGAATATTCATTATTATAGATAATGGTACGGAACCCTTCATGAGGCAGTCCGACTGGCAACATCTACTTATAAGAGCATCGTATATTTAAAAAGGGAAACCGTAGCATTATACAAATTGGAAATTCAAGAACTGTACGTTTACTACAAAAAAATTAGTTGAAACATAGAATTGAATTGATAAATTTTCAATTTGAAGTTATATAACAGTTTATAAAAATTTTTATTTTCTAGATTTTTTCTTAAGTGGGTCGTAGAAGAAATATGCTGTTCGACTCGTGTGAATTGTCCATATCGCACTTGAACGATTGAGCACTCCGCCTACGGCGTCGTGCTCAAACTTCGTCCTCGTGTGATATAATTTCATGTGTACGTAAGAATGACTTCTGCTGTTTATTTTTGTTTTGTTTTCACTATTGGTCATGACATATCACATATCCTATACACCGCTTTTCATTTCATAGTACGGAAGAAATTTGCATGGCATAAAAAAACGAGAACTGACGCAAAATTGTTATCATTCGCGAGTTCCTAACAAAAAAAAACATTTGTTAGAAGTTCAAACATACATTTTTACTTTTATTACTGGGACGCTTCCAGAATTTGGATGTTTTTTGGAATAATACGATTTTGTGAGTAAAGTACGGCATATTCTTGAAAATTCGGAAATAATTTGCTTCACAACTATGTGAAATCTGCCGTTATGAATATTTCACATCACTATATTTTAGTTAATTTAAAGAAACATCTATCTTAGTTGAAATTAATCTAAGATGGTGAATTGTAGTCGTTATAAATTAGTTCTTCAATTACACACTAAGAAGAAAAATTACCTTAGGAAGTTTATCTTGCTAAGTAGCGGAGTCGACTTGATTTCATTAAGTGACAGTGAAATTTCACGACGACGAAATCGAGGTAGAAGATATTTTATTTGGAGTAGATATGAGGAAAAATTGGATGAGAAAAAAACCGAATAGAGACCTGGAATTTAGATGAAGTACTTCGCTGAAATTTTAGCTGGATATTCACTTTTATTTTTTGTTACCTGATATTCATTTAGAATAATAAGGCAAGATAAATTGCAACGGCGACTCAATGTGGAGAGCACCTCAGGTGTGAATTCGGAGACCAAACTAATATCAATTCAGGGAGTAGTGTTACCGGTTCGCGGGTAATCCTACTTTATTCAAGTTATTGAAGTTATATTGAAGTTAATGAAATAATAAATGAAGTTAAGAAACGAAATGAATTTAATAAGTTAATAAATCAAGTTAAGAAATTTAATTAAGTTAATTAATTTAATCAAGAAAGGTACAATAATATTAGTCGACTTGGTTGTCACCTCACAACTCTCTATCAACAAACCTGGAAATGTTGGAAGGGAAGGAATATGAACAACGTTGTTAAGTTTACAAGTTGTACAATGACTTTAAAAATAATATCACAGTAAAATAAAAAAAAATTATTGTTGTTGTTTGTTGAAGCACGTTGTTCACTTTGGTACACTTTCCTTAATTTTCTACGTGTCTGAGATGTCTCATGGAAACTATTTCGTCCGGAAAATTAGCAGGTACAACGTCTCAGGTACAAATTTTAGGTACTAACTTCCAGGTACAAACTTCCAGGTACAAAATTCCAGGTACAAAGTTCGAGGTACAAACTTCCAGGTACAAAGTCTCAGGTACTAAGTTTCAGATACTAAGTTGCAGGTACTAACTTCCAGGTACAAAGTCTCAGGTGCTAAGTGCATTCAACATTATTTGCCATTCACATTGAATGCACTTTAGGAAAAAAAATTTCGAGGTAAACCTCTTACAATAAATTTAAAATTTTAACCTTATCGGTTCATGGTTTACAGGAGAAAGAAAGATTATTCTCACTACTCGCTATTAAATTGAACCATGCGATGAGCAATCGACATACGTTGTATATTCCTTTCCTGTTCACATGCTCCGCTTCGAAAAATAATTTACATATTAATAGTGTGTTCTTAATTTTTATCTATAGGAGAGAAGAATTGAAATATTTTACCAATATCAGTGTGTACTGATCCTCA
>CAJUYH010011169.1:0-11379 GCA_910591685.1 Galerucella tenella
AGTGGCGAGAAATAACACGTTGGAAAACCTAAAAACGATAATTTGCATAAGACATTGCTTTATCTCTTCAAGATCTTATAACAAATGTGAACAATTAACTTTGCTTGAACTCAGTTAAACCAAAACCAAAACGTCAGTCTCAAAATAGTATTAAATCTATCATTCTTCGATAAACGTAGAAGAACAAACTAAACTTTTATCATTCTATACTATTTCAAAACAAAACGCATGCCTGTGTCTTTTTTTCTTAATAATAATAATGGAACACTTGGTATAATATTACTACACCCTACACATGCGTATTGGTTGCAATATTCAATATCTTTTTTTCTGTCTCCCATTTTCATAACTGTTCTGTATATCTGTTCTTTGTATCTTTCCCAACTAAATTCAGCTCATTATGTTTATTTTTAGTGCGTGTACTTCTGTCTGCCTCTCTTTTTTAACAAAGTGTTGAGACTGACCTCTTCCTATCCATTTTTTCATGGCTAGTCTCACTCTCAGTTCTCTATCGCAATATTCCTGCATTTTTCTACTTAGATTAGAATCTGTTCATCTTATCAAACATTTGTATTTTCTTATATTGAAGCTGGAGTGCTCCTTATTTTCGCTAATCTTCAAATGCCGATCTATATGTGTCAACTGTATCCTCCTCCTTGATGTATTTCTGAAATCTTGTATTTCACTTCCTTCACTAGTAATACTTAATAATACCATCCTGCAAATCACCCCTCTATTCTTTCTTCCTTCACTGTTACTTCCAATGCAGCTCTCCACTCCAATTTTCAAAAATTTCCCTAGATTTTCCTCACGGTTATTTTTGAACGTCATAGAGTCTCGATTGATATCCTATGGTTCTACTATCAAATGTAACAAACAGCGTACAGTTTCATATCACGGTTTCAGGGGGTGGAAAATAAAATGTTCAGTTTTCCACTGCGCTTTTCTGCACAAGAGAAAATATACGCCATATTGCTGGAACTGATAGTGGCATTATAAACTATCGTTCTGAATGGATTTGCTGATGTTTCAAATCGCGACACAGTCTAATAAAACTGGCTGGTTAACTTAAACATTTGAATTGAAAAGCAGATGTATATTTCAAGGTTATGTAATTTTGTATTTTCGAAAACTTCACTTCAACCTAGGCAAACTTATTTAAATAATTTCACTTTATCTACAATTTAGTGTTGTATGAAAAAATTGTAAATGACTAATTACCTATTACTTTAAATACTTCTTGTTCCAAAATGAAAGAGGTACATATACAATCCTTATTTTTAACCATGACGTTGAGGTCACAAAACTTCCTATGAATTCTACCTTCATAAACATTATCTTTCGGTTTAAATCTACATTTATGCTTCCTCTTTTTAGCCAGTTTCTTTGAACAGAAATCCCATTGTTCCAAAGTGGCTTGGTGACATATTCCCAAAAAGAATTTTGTAGATTTCAACGTACCATTTCCCGATTCTCTAATATCTTCCACAAATAACTGCAAAAAGTATTATACTGCGTTATATGAGATAGAAGCTCTCCAATAAAGCAAAAACGTTGAAAATCTATCGATACTATAGTAGCTTTGTTAAATTTCCACTGTAAATCTCACTTGATTCAGTCTAAGAATCTATCAACCACCACAGCAACACTGGGACACTTGCTAAGATTTTTAAAAAACTGGGACAAATAAATTTGTGTAATATCTATGGTAGACTTACCGCAAAATATTTCAAACCTATAGCCACCAAAGCGCACGTTTGCAATTGTAGCCCTTGTATCCATTCATGGATATTATAAGGAGACTCTTCTTCATAATTAGTAATGTTGTTATCTTGTTCCAAGTTAAAGAACACATCAGCCTTTGACAAACATAACAATAATGTCAAGACGAGTGGATACATTGACATGTTTCACTTTTGAAATGACGTAAAAGTAATCAAAGTTTAGAAATAAAACCAGTAGAGGAATTCTGTCAGTTGGCGTATGAGGTCACGCGCATTGGTAGTCATTTGTGGAGTGCAGGCGCTGCTAATTTATTTTATATCAGATTTCCAGTTACCGAAATAAAAGTAATGGTGATTTTAGCATCTTTCATCTTGGACTATGTCTTATTCTCACCATTTTTCCAAAATTCTGGTACAAATGATGGAAACTCCATTTCTCCATTCAAATATTTACCAAACAACATTTTTCGTGTTAAACATAACAGTCCACTACCTGAAAATAGCGATAAATTTACTCGTTCAGTCTTTAACGCGTTAATACTGAATAAATGTTTTTTCTAAGGCAACAAAAACCCTATAAACATTTAACGATTTTCTCTAATTAATGGCACTAAACACCAAACACATAAAAATACTCATAACAGCCAGAACTGTAATAAAAGTTTACGCTATGTTTGGTAGTTGAGCAGAACAAATTTATTAGGATTTAATATTTCCAACCCGATTTTTCGTAAATGTGCTAAATATACTTTGTCGATGTTGCCGGACTCAGAAGAACTTATTGATGTGACTAAAATTATTAAGTTTTGCTAAGGTCTGCCGAAATTTTTAATAAAATTGTTTCAAAATTAATGTAAAAGGTTTTTGTAAATATTAACAGGAATGAAGTATGTCGTTAAATCGTGCAAAATTTGAATCTATAGCTGTAGTATAAACCTGAGTGTTATACAGAGTGTCCAAAAGATCTGCTTCCGGACTATTGCGCAGTTATAATAGAAGATAAATTTTCAAATCCTGGTGAAAGTTGTAACATAGACGAACACATATTCTGGAATGACAATATATAATTCTCCAGAAATGTGTGGCATTATTAACATGTTTTCAATGAATTTTCAATGTATTTTATCACAATTTTTAGTTACCAGCTCTTTTTTGTCGACTTGAAAAGTGTCCTTAAATGCGATGATGATCTGATCCTGCTAATCGAAACTTTGTTTGCATCTGAATACAATAGAATGTGTTCTAGAGTTGACATTTTACCAAAATCTAAGGAAAATTATATTTATCCTCTGTTTTCACCTAATTTCAAGATTACGAGGAATAAATTTTCAACTGGGACTACCAAAAATGTAAAACTGATGCACCACTGTGGAAGGTGGAGTCATGGAGAAGACACTTCTTGAATAAATGTCCAGCAGAAAGCAGTACATAATACTTTCTGATCGTTCGATATAATTTGTTTATTTTTCTAGGAATTTTCAGCAAAATTCAGCAATTTTTATTACCAATGTTGAGCACAAAAAGTATTATCAATTAACAGGATTTTTTATTGTTTATTGTTCGAATTATTGTTAAGAAATACGCAAACTCAATGAACGAGATGAGAGCAATACTATGGATTCCAGGACACACTGGAATAGAAGGAGATGAAATAGCAGATGAACTAGCAAAGAGGGGGACTAAAATACCTTTCTAGGGGCCTGAACCCTTTTGCGGAATCATCCCCAATGTAATATTGGGAGAAATAGGTAAAGTCGAGAAAAAGAGAAGATCTGACCATTGGAAAGGTCTGGTAGAGCTTATACAATCAAAGACTCTTCTGGGAGACTACAACCTGCTAAGATCAAATGTATGCATAAGTCAAAGTATAACTGCGCTAAGAGTTTTAACAGGAATCATAACAGGACATTGTCGCTTGAATCGGCAACTGAAAAGCTAAAAATAGTGGAGGAAGAAGAATGCAGATTTTGTAGCATGGAAGAAGAAACCTCCATCCACATACTTTCCAACTGCACAGCACTTCAGAATCCTAGAGCAAAGCACCTGGGAGATTACTGGACAGAAGGATAGAACATTTACCTAAGTTGAAACATGCAGACATCCTAAAATTCCTCCGGGAAATAGAACTGAAGGAGCCACTAGTTTTGGAGACTCTCCTTAGAAATGAATGTTATTTGCAATCTTTGAATCTTATCAATTCTTATAAATTCTCATCAACTTAATAATATCCCTGATCAACGATAATAATAGGAAAGAGAATTATTTTTCAAATATCTTATGAATATATTTGGAATCAATTTAATGGAAAAGCGCATGTTCTCTTGGAAAAGCACGTGTTTAGGCGCGAGACTTTTCCTCAGATCAGTTTCCATTTGGGCTCTGTCGACGGTGGTTGATTGTAGAAACCTTAGTGAAGTTGGCCGTTACGTGTCTAGTGACGATTAGTTTTCCGGCTATTTTCATTGTTCGGAAGAATAATTATTTTCGATGTAAGTTTTTTATATATTAACAAAAATTATTGTAAATTTGATTAAATTGTTTGTCAAAAATATATGAACAAATTGGACTGTTCTGCTGGGCCATAAAATAATTTTTATTATTCATTATTAATTAATATCTGAATAGTTTTTGTTGATTTTGTACAAACAAATGTTTCTATAAAAATAAATTATTCAAAATGTTCTTCCTGAATCAATATCATTTCCATGTCTACAATTATTTTGCTATGAATTAATTCTTTATTATTAAAAATAATATTATACAGTCATAAGAAAACTATTGATTCTTACCCTATTCATTTTGTGCAAGAAGAACCATCGATATATTATGATAAACAGTTTTTTTCATTGGAAAATAATAAAATTAACTATAGTTTAATAGGAACTAAAAAACACTCTTCATAAAAATCGAATCAAAAACTGTGCATTTTGAGAATAAAACTAGTGAGAAATTTCAGCGTTTGAACTAGGTAAAGATCAAGTTCAAAGCTTACGTTATATCTAAATATTTTTTGTTGATTTTGCACAAACAAATGTTTCTATGGAAATGAATTATTTTAAATGAAGTTCTCCCTGAATCAATATCATTTCCATGTCTACAATTATTTTGCTATGAATTAATTCTTTAATATTAAAAATAACATTATACAGTCATAAACAAAACTATTGATTCTTACCCTATTCATTTTGTGCAAGAAGAACCATCGATATAATAATAATAATAATAATAATAATAATAATAAACGTCTTTTATTCCCAAAAATTATTAATACAAATGACAGTAATTAAAAATAACGGGCGAAGTTTATTTTTGTTGTGTACTAGATACAACAAAACTATTCTTTCACTTAACCCGATTAGGAACATGTAGGTATTTATATAATTATTATAGATAATTTTGTAGAATAATAGGTAATTATAATGTCTTTTGTATTAAGGGGTCGTGTCTAATGCTAAATATAAATTAATTTTATGCCTTAATATTAGAATCCAATTCAAAAATTTCAATCATTAAATTTACTTGCAAAAATAAAATAAAAAATGTATGTATGTAAGGAGAATGTAAATATTTAGAGAAATAAACAATAACCTTGACAAAAATCCTAAAACTCTTTAGTTAGTTTTGACTTTCCAAAATGTGTCTTTTAAGAACTGATTTAAATTTCTAAATATTAAATTTTTTAAACTGAGGAACAACTTTATTGTACAAGTCACAGATCAAGTAACTAAAGGAACGCCTGAATAGTTGTCTTGAAATAGGGTATAGTCAATAATCCCCTATTTATATTATATATTTATATTATGATAAACAATTTTTTTCTATTGGAAAATAATAAAATTAACTATAGTTTAATAGGAACTGAAAAACACGCTTCATAGAAATTGAATCAAAAACTGTGCATTTCAGAATGAAGCTAGTGAGAAATCTGAGCGTTTGAACTAGGTAAAAATCAAGTTTAAAGCTTACGTTATAAATGAAACGCTCTGTATATTCTTATTATATTGTATCGTCTTCCGTAGTGTATAAAAATATTTTGAATTATTCTGAGCGTTCTAGTTGGTGAAAATCAAGTTTAAATGTTGCGTTATAAATGGAACACCCTATATTTTATTACTATATTGTATTGTCTTGGGTACTCGATAAGTGTACGAAGTTTGAATTTCATTTATTCATTTGAAGTGGGTCAAAATCGAGTCCTATGGAGTCGGTATCACACAGGTGAAGCTTAAAAAAAGTGCTGTCCAAGTTCGGACGTCTTCTACCACTCAAACAAAGTTAATAATAAATATAGCGCCTTTTTCAATTAGCTCATCCAAAAGCTACACTTTTTAGCAGCTTGAAATATTCAATCCAAACAATCCCATGCCATGCTACATAACTTTGTGTCGTCATTTTGATATTTTCCATAAATTGAATCGTTTAATGACCCAATAAATGAATGAACATTTCGAGTGACTCAACTTTAGAACCATCACGAACCATCACCCAATTGCTGGGTCTTAATTTCTGTAACTCTATTTAAAATATATTTAGATACATCTGTTTGAATTTAATATGGATTTGCTGCTGTTCCAGTTTTTTTCAAATAGCCTGATATACAATCTTCTAAGGCTTCCGAGTGTTTTTATCGTGTAATACTTTTAGCTTGCAGGTTTCTTCAATCGTATGATTTTATCTATGTTATAAAGACGATTACGAGAATAAGAAATAAATATATGACATTTTTTGTTGACTACTATATAAAAGTTTCCTTTTTTAGTCCATAGTAAGTTATGTGGCATTCGAAAAAGTTTGAAAGAGCCAATTTTTTAAATCTAATTAACATATTCATCATTTGATGATCTTCCCGTGTATCTACGATGAGTGACAAACAAGTTTATTCCTTCTTCTTTCTTTCCAAATGGTTAGTCATGTGTTTTAAAATTTTTCTTATTCAGGTTATCCTATTATGTTAGTTCAAGACGCTGGCTTTACAGCTTTTCTACTAGCTCACTAGCCTAGAACAAAAGTAACTATATACACGAAGGCAGAGCTGGCTCATTAGTACAAGCTTCCTTTTCTAGCATTTTGTAGCTCGGACATAAATATATCATTCATATTCCAAGCATTTTCTGCATTTAATCGATATTGTATCTCTGTGTACGTCAATTATGTTGTGTGCACCCTGTATAACCAGGTATATTATTCAATTCTGCTACTTCTATCACGAGCTGGTTTCGAATTGATAAAGAAATGTTTTCTTCCCTAGAAAATAATCACGCAAAAACTTCGTTCTACTTAAAAATTTTCATATAGCAACTCTCCCAATTTGCTTAATGATTTGTTATTGTTACGTTGGAACTCCAACTCCCACCAACCAGCATAATAACAATTTTCTCCGATTTATTAAGTAAATTGTTCCCGTAGAGTTAATTCGTTAAAATTTATCCAATTATACTCACAACTTTTCCACAGTGCTTTCTTGTTCAGGTCTGGAATCGAAACGCTTTTTAGAATTTTTTGATAAGTATTCATGTACTCTTGTAGTGCCTTAATGTTCAACAAATTTAATTAAGGTTATATTTCTGTTCATTAAAAAGTTTAGCGGTATAACATAAGAAATATTTTGTACAGATTTTGTAGTTTTCTTTTTCAGGAAGTGAAATGGGAATGATTCGTTAATAATTTATACGACCTTTTGGTTTTCACTTCAAATAAACATGGACTCGTTGTACTGCATTGTACTTAGGGGTCAACAGGCTGCGAAAACCCTTCGGGTAATCGGGCAAGACGGAATGAATGCAGCTTCAGCTTAAAATATAATCTGCAAAGAATGTTTCTGGTAGATTCGGCTACCAATTCACCAAGTCTGCAGTTGGCATTGTCTTTCAGTAATATATATCGTTCAGTCAAACCACCTAGTGAGTTTAATCTCGATCTTTGATAGAAAATGAAGCTTCTGCAATCGAGCTCTCTACGAATTCTTGGTGTATTGTAATGCCACTGCATTATATTGCTCTCTACCTTTATTTTCTGGAGCTATAACTCACTTTGTCTGTTGAACATCTCATAGAATGATTCAGGTCTCGACAGGGGCATCCGTGAGCCCAGTCTAGATAGTTTATCAGCCATTTCCTCCCAATTCTCTCATGATCTAGCATTGAGTGAGTCACAATTTCGTTCTCCTCCTATATGATTTAAGTTGAAGAAAACTTTACATGCCTTAGAGGTGCTAGTATATCGGGGCACGACAGGAGTGAAGGAAATCGCATTGCCGATTCTTTAGCCAGGAAAGCGGATGGACCCAGTGACACCTACGGCCTAACGACTTCGACAATTGAGGAACTAGCCAAACGTTACACCCATGCTCAATCCCTTAAGATATTGGATGAAATCAAAGGATGCAGTCTTGCCAGGATCACCCTGGGTGACCCTGGGAAGCTAGCTCCGAAGAAATATTTGGCGATGACCAGGAAAAATCTACGTTTAATAGTAGGATTTCTGACTGACCACTGTCAACTAAGGATACACCTCCATACTATGGGGCTAGTGGACACACCTTTATGCAGGATGTGTGAACAGGAAGATGAAACTGTCAGGCATGTCTTATGCGATCTCGAAAGAGAAGGGGTAGAACTGCAAGTGTATGCAGACGACCTTGTCATCTTGGCAAGGACCAAGTCAGGAAGGGTAGCATATAATATCCTCCAAAAGACGTTGGACGATGTCCACAGTTGGTGTCAGAGGGAACAGATGTCTGTTAACACTGGCAAAACTGTAATAGTTCCCTTCACTAGAAAAAGGAAGTTGGAGGATCTTCCACCACTTTCCTACAATGGTGAGGTTATTCCATTTGCGGCGGACGTAAAATATTTGGGGATTATCCTAGATAAGAAACTTACTTGGAACGCTCACTTGGAAAAAGTAATCCATAAGGCCAGACTATCTTTGTGGACATGTAACAGGATCTGTGGAAAATCTTGGGGCTGGGGACCTAAACAAATCTATTGGATATATGTGATGATTGTTAGACCAATGATCACATATGGAGCTATTGCCTGGTGGCCAAAAGCTTTACAGCGAACGGCCCAAGCAAATCTCTCTGGTTCACAGAGACAGGCTTGTCTGGCAATCACTGGTGCTATCAGCTCCACACCGTCAGCAGCCATGGAAATCCTTCTGGACCTACCTCCTCTCCATATATTTTTGAAAAGAGAGGCTAGATGGACAGCATACAGAATTGTACATATTTCTAAATGCACAAATCAGGCTTATGCAGAACGAAGCAGAATACTAGCGGACAGTGAAAGTCACAGTATTCTGGGAATGACCTCTGACATAATGCCTCCAATAGTAAAATACGACCATCCTTACACCGTCCCAATTCCAAATAAAGATGAATGGGTCCTCCGTAAGGATGAACTATTAAGAGCAGACAGCTGTTGGTACACAGACGGCTCAAAAACACCCTCAGGCTCTGGTGCAGGTGTATACGGGCGCAGACCTAGGTCAGAAATTTCAACCTCTCTAGGATCCTATGCAACCGTATTTCAGGCCTAAATTTACGCCATTGTTTCATGTGTGGAGAGAGTGGAGCAAGCCCATCTCATACATAGAACAATAAAAAATTTCTCGGACAGCCAAGCGGCTTTAAAAGCACTTAGCTCTCGCCGTGTAACGTCGAAATTGGTTTTAGACTGCCAAAAAAGACTCTCCTCAATAGGAGAACTCAATAAAGTATTGCTGGTCTGGATCCCTGGCCATTCTGGCATGGAAGGAAACGAGAAGGCAGACTTTCTTGCAAGGGAGGGTGCCGCACATGTTTCTATCGGACCAGAACCTACAATTGGCATCGCAATAAGTTTTGCCAAACAAACACTAAATACCTGGACAGCAAGAAGAGCTTTAGACTTTTGGCATAATTTACCAGGATTGGTTGATTCAAAGGCTTTTATACATCCTTCGAAGTATGTCTCCAAACAAATTTTAGACCATAGCAGGCATGACCCACGTTGTCTAACAGGCCTTTTAACAGGCCACTGTCATCAGAATCATCATATGCCAAAACTTGGACTGTCGGAAGATCCGACTTGCCGTCTTTGTTTGGAAGATGATGAAACAGCAGAGCATATAATTTGTGCCTGCCCCGCCGCGGCTCGAATCAGGTATCTGATGTTTGGCAGGGTCTCTCTCTCGCCCTCGGACCTGAAATATCATTCACCAAATAAAATAATCGGCTTTGTTGAGAAGCTGAATTTGTTTGGTGAAATCTGAATAGGTGTGAGCCACAATAGACTCTTGTGAGTCGCAGTGGAGGGCCTTATAGACCCACTCACCACAAACCTAACCTAACCTAACCTTATGCGAGAGTCCGGAGCTATCGTCAATAAGAGAGGGTGTGTTCGATGGGTCTTGGCCTACACCTGCTGATATGAAGCAGATGTCTCCTAGTGACCTGTCCACCTTCCTGGAAAGGACAGGATGGATGATGACCTAGGAGGACAACTCCTCGGGAGGATGTACAATAGATCACATTTGGCCTAAGTGCTGTGAGCCTACACTCCTATTCTACAGATACAGATTCAGAGATATTTGCCTTAGATTGATCCAAATCATTTCAAGAGAATCCTACTTCCAGATTATGAAGGACCTTATTGAAGGACAACTTTCACATAGGTTTTATTTAGCATATCTTTGCGTCTGTAAGTCCATATCTGTTTATTGGTGTCTCTTGGCGATCCTATTTTAGCAACTGAGTAGAAGTAGGCCGAAGCTCTAATTATAATTTTCGCTTTCGTCCCTTCGAATCATTAAAGAATTTAATGGCTCTCAATGGAGTAAATAAAGTATTTAGTAAATCTTGGAAGTAAGACAAGCTCCGCCTTAGAAGGAATTTGTTTCGAAAGGAGTTTTTGTTTCCGTCTCGACCCAAATTGTTTTCCACTGATGATGATGATTAAGAAAGGTACTCCATTTTATACTCCAGAAATTAAAAATTATTGGGTTGCATCGAAGAATAAATTAATACCTTATCTTCACACTACCATGCACAAGATATTCGATAAAACTGAATTAAAAAAATCCGCACTCGAACTTTGATACCAACGAACGCTAATTACAAAATCCCATTTCAGTTTGCAACAAACTTATAAATTATATCCACGGCACAAAGTTTTGCAGAAATCGAGGAGCAGTTTGAGTCTTGTACAAAAAAAAATAAAAGGGAGAAGTTTAACGAATCATTCTCTTCGAAAAAGAAAGTAGTAGAGGATTCTCATCTACGTTCGATTAACCGGCTACATTGAAAAGTTTCAATAATGGCAGAAAATAAAACAAAAGTATTTAGACGTTTTATTCAAACGACACCGATATAAAATAGTTATTTTCCTCCTACCCCTATAAAAAGTACACACTTTCCTCCCTCAAATCAGGGAGGAAACTCATATTTTTCCTCCCCCTCATTTCAAGGAAGTTGTAAACGATGAAACTTGTGAATTCATTATATTCATATTGTTCCCATAATTTCTAGAACATCCTGAATATCCTGTTTTTTGGTAAAAATCAAACATTAATGTTACTTCAACGTAGTTCTTCAATATAAATTTCAACTTCAGGAATCTTAGATATACGTTTTTTAAGTTCAGAATAAGAAAAGCATAGTATGCTGTGGCTCACT
>CAJUYH010011170.1:0-11378 GCA_910591685.1 Galerucella tenella
AAATTAACTCCAATGTTGATATGTCATATACCTGGAAATGTTATTGTCACTTTGACATCGATAAAAAAGGTGCATGCTTTTTTATCGGATAAAAACTTCTCTTCCTCAATATCTAGTAAGCGGACGTCACTTTTACACAATGACAATGAGTCGCAAGTTTGGTTACTTATCGTCGCCGTTACTTCAATATGTCGTATGTCAGAAAAGTTGATTTTCCGGGATTTAAAAAAAATGTTTTATTTATCACGCCCATATTTTTTCAAAATGATATTTACGTGATAGAAATTAATTTTTTAGACATTTTAAAGCCATCTTTGAATATTTTGGTAATTAGTTAGCAGGTATATATATACTTTCACATTGGACATTTTGTTACTATTATTTGGTTACAAATACTGACATACGACATATTGAAGTAACGGCGACGTTATACACATATATTAGCTGTATTCTTTTTACCAGTCGACTGTCTCACTTGTAAGAATAATTAAGACAAAGTGAGCTGAGATGAAGTAAGATAAATTGAGGCAAATTTATATCTAAAAAGAATGCATGACAGTCACAGATCACAATTATAACATAACCTCTAACGTTTATACCTCAAATTATGCCACAAAAATTTAGTTTATATACAAATTTTCATTTTCAACAGGCAATGGTTCCTGAAAGTGCCATAAATGCCACTTCTTAAAGCAATTCTGATTTTTTAAAAGAACATTAACCACACCTTTAAGATAGATGTGACATGTGACATCAGCAAATATCCGGTACAGATCGCAAAAAGTTTTCAACTCACTTCGTGCTCACTTCTAAGTTCTATAAAAAGCTAGCTCAATTGGGGTAAAGGGGGAAGAAATTTTCTTAGTTAGTCTCACTTTGTACTCAACTCGAGCCATATTGAAAGAACAGATACTTTTTACTAATTTACTGAGACTAACTGAGTGACTCAGTTAATCTCAGGTAAACGTGGTAAAAAGAATACAGCTATAATGTCGTTAATTTATCTTGCCAAAAAACACTCGAGCTTTTCTTTTATCAGATAAATTTCTCTTTAACTCAAAGTTTTGCCAATTACTAAATTTGCTCGAAAAACTGACATTAGATAAAATCGCTCCACCTTCGGTGTCGCGATTTTATCATATCAGTTTTTCACGTAAAGTTAGTGATTGGCAAAACTGTTTCGTTGCAAAGAGAAATTTATCCGATAAAAAAAAGCTCTTGTGTTTTTACTGTTGACAAATACACTAGTGGTTTTTTCACTTATTCATTTGTTCATCAATATCACTGTTCCTAGTATGAATTTCAATAACTGCGTTTTTAATAATTGTCCATTAAAATAAAAATGTGTTTATTTTCAATGTTTCATAAATAAATTTTCCATTGATATGTTTCCAAATTTCTCATTCATTAAATTGTCCTGCCTATTGGGTAAATTCGAGTCAAATTGATAAAGGAACCAATTTAGAATTTGAACAACACAAATTTACCCGATAAAATACAAACCACGTCTTGTGCAATTATAAGTGATAAATTCTTACTACTTTGGTGAAAAAACATTTGATCGGTCCTTTTTTTTATTGAAGGTACGTTGACCGGTGTTAAATATCTTGACTCACTCCAAAATTAAATTATACCTGAAATAAATCGATTATTTCCTAATATGAACGTATACTTTCAACAAGATGGCGCACCTCAACATTATCAAAGAGACGTTAGGCAATATTTAAATACAATTTTTTCTCAGAGATGGATTGGTCGAAGAGATGCAATTGAGTGGCCGGCAAGATCACCCGACTTGACACCACTCGATTTTTTTCTCTGGGCTACCTGAAAGACCGCGTTTATGTAAACAGACCAACTAACTTAAACGATTTAGATTTAAAGGATCGCATTATTCCACATTATTCCACAAATGATCAACGATTCTATTCGTAGCTTCGAAGAGAGATTGTATCATTGTCTCAACAAACAAATGGCCAGCATTTTGAGCACTTATTGTAATGAAGTATTTGCAGCTTAAATAATTGTTTAGTTTATAAATGTCTGTAACACGTAGTTTTGATTAAAATTATAATTTAAAAAAATTCAAGATGGCGGCCGTACGCTAAACGCTGACGTCAAAAAAATTTGACATTTGCTCTTGAATATGCAGAATAGAGTCTCATTCATCGTCCTAGAATTTCATAACTTTCCCTTTATCCGTTTCAAAGATAATCCCTTGGTGCGAGACTTTTCAGCAACGCTGTATAAGTTTCTTGTCTATATTAGGTTTGTTCGTAGAACAGTCAGAAACTATCAGAAACCGTCAGAGGCATGCGCATTAAAAAAAAGCGTTCGTAGAAACAGCTAGACAGTTGGTGATTCAAAAATCCTCTGTTCGTAGAAAGAAATTTGCTGGCCGAGATCAAATTTTTAGTTTAAGCATGCGTATTGTGATGCTGTAGAAAATGACATAATTTTACTATTTTTCTATTGTGGAAAAAGCACGGAAATAGCTAAACAATCAGTTCCTTTTAAAATAAATCGTAAGTACTCATTTGTATGTTGTAATACCGGGCATTTAAAAAAATATCTGGCTTCTTATTAGGATGGCCAAAGAATGACACGCACATTACAGCATTATTTACTTATTCTTTATTTTTTTCATATATATGACAATAATTCAAGCTCTTCTTCAAGTGATGGAGAACTTTTAATTCATTTTTATCAAAGACATCACTGTCATGATGTCAAAATGTTCCACCCGTTCGTACATCAACTGTGACATTCCGTTTGTGATTCGTTGTAAATCGATTGGCAATATTTGTTGTACCTACGAACGGGTGGAAAATTTTGACAATTTGACAGTGATATCTTTGATAAAAATGAAGTAAAAGTTCATCATCACTTGAAGAAGAGCTGATCAAAATAAATAATAAGTAAATAATTTTGTAATGTGTGTGTCATTCTTTGGCCATCCTAATAAGAAGCCAGAGATTGTTTTCTAAATTTCCGGTATTACAACATACAAATTATTTTAGTCACGTTTTATTTTAAAAGGAACTGTCTGGTTAGCTATTTTTTTTGAACTATAATAGAAAAATAGTAAAAATTTGTCACTTTCCACAGCATCACAATACGCATGTTCTCATATTGAAACTGAAAATTTGATCCCGGTCAGCAAATTATTCTGATAGTTGGCAACTGATCCGAAACCGCAAATTTCTTTCTTCGAACAAAGGATTTTTGAGTCACCAACTGCCAAATTGTTTCTACGAACGCTTTTTTTTAATGCGCATGCCTCTGACGGTTTTTGATAGTTTCTGACTGTTCTACGAACAAACCTATTATTAGAGAACAATGGTAAAAACCAACATCTAATTGAAAGAAATTGTTTATTATGGTCGCAGTTTAAAAATTGTCACTCTGTTACTTCCATGTAAATTACATTAATTAACTAAATGATGACAAATCAACAATTTTATAAAGAAGCTTTTATAAGGAAATTAATGTATTACCCGTCACAACAAAGCCATTAACGGTCGTCATCTGAGCAATAGACATGTTTTCAGAAAGAACATACACGAGTGATAAGTTTTTACTCAACATATTTTTGAAAATTGGACCAGTTTTAGGTATTTTCCCAATGGAGTGGAAGTGGGCAGCCTTAATATTTGTTCCAATACTCACTTTAATCGCAATATCTATTTATTTCTTACATTTTCAAGACACATTCGACGTTAGAACCAATTTAATATTTTTAATTCACAATTTTGTTGCTCTCCAGCAAATGGTATTATGCAGAAAAAGTTGGCACCATCTAATAACATGTTTTTCAAAAATGGAAATAAGAAATACTGATGCCGTCAATGTAAGAAGTGTAGTAGCAAAACTTATAACTATTATCACTTCATTTTCAATATTTACTCAGGCTATAATTGGTACATTCATATTCGACTCAATATTTGCATACATTGCCGCTATTCATTATATATACACTTTGAGTCAAATCATCTTAACAGTGTTTTGTATAATTGAAATTACAACAATACTAACCAAAAAGGTAAACTTTATAAATCAATCATCACTTCAGATTTTCAAAGAACACCAAATACTAAATAAGTCAATAGAGAAAACAATAAACGATATTACTTCCATCTATAAATATGTCCATAATGCTTCGAGGCATTTTAATGATATATTTGGTCCACTGATTGGTATGTGTTTCATCGTTACCTTTTGGGAAGCCATTCTTTTGTGTAATTGGATCCTAATATCTGTCATTAGCATGAATAAAAATGATGAATCATATTATTTCCTTCAATCAATAACGTATGCAACAACACTATGTGTAAGTAATTTTTTACCTATTATTGATTGATTCTATTAAATTTAATCATATTTATTCATTAACGGACTAATTATAATAAGTGGAGAATAAGCAAGCAATTTTCTAAGCTTAACTAGATGCATGCTAAAAATGACCAGTTGTTCATGGTGCAAAACAAAACTTTCTCAAAGTGCCACTTAACTTTAAGTCTACTTGATATTCCGACCAACAGTCATATACCCATCATATTCGGACTTACCTAGTTTAAATAAGTTGATCTTGAAAACCACATTGGCCACCATAAATCAGGATGTGATAAAAATTCATACAGATGGGTCAAAAAGTGATGACGGGACCGGAGCAGCTGTTTTTGTTTCTGACTTGGACTTAGTCAAACGATTTAAAATTTCAGATAATTTTTCGGTATATATAGCTTAAGCACTAGCTGTGAGATAAGCTTTACACTGGTGTAGTTTGAATTCATTCCAAAACGTGGCCATCATGTCGGATTCTAAATCTGTTTTGCAAGCAATAGAGAGTTCTCCATCAAAATGTTTCAGGCAACATCTTATTTTTGAAATTAAGCGGTTGCTATATGACTTAAAAAATAGTGGGAAGAAAATTCATCTTATCTGTGTGAAAGGACATTGCGGGATAGATGGAAATGAAAGAGTGGACTACGAAGCAAAAGCGGCATGTAGAATATCTAAGTTAACTAAAACCCAATCATTTTCGGACTTAATAAATAGCCACAAAGAATTAGCCCACACACGTTGGAAAAACTATTATCAAAATATTGCAAAAACAAACAGAAATCAGTATTTCCATTTATATCCGCTACTCCCCAGTAAAAGTAACCTCTTAAATTTAGATTATAGCAAAAGACATCAGGGAATTCTCACACGTTTAAAAGTGAAACATGGACGTTTTCGGGCTCATCTACACAAAATAGGTATTTTCAACACACCCTTTTGTACTTGCGATAATATATCAATAGCTGATCTCAACCATATTTTTTTTGCATGTGAGGATCGACTGACAGAAAGAACAGAACTTTATAATTCTCTCATAGCCTACAACTTTCCCATGCCTGTTAATTTATGTTCACTTCTGGCAAAAAACGAAAAGGCTATTTTTGACCTACTTATACGTTTTGTTAATGATGCTAAACTGGAAATATAGATTAATATCTAAACTTTCTATACTCCCTGTGCTTAATGGACACCGTCCGAGACCATCTCTCTCTCTCACACACACACACACACACACAACGTCATTCTGAATTCAATATGTCGAACTTGTTACTTTTTGTGCTCTCTCATGGACTCTGTAGCAGAATAGCGTCAGTCAAAATAGCGCTGGGCAAAAACAGCGGCGATCAAAATAGCGCTAGACAAAATAGCGCTGGCAAAAACAGCGGCGAAGAAAATAGCGCTAGACAAAATAGCGCTGCACAAAACTACGCTTCAGTATTTCACTACTAAATCATCCATAAAAATTGACGGAATAATATAATCTTTATTAATTTTTATAATTTTTTTGGTACTCTAGTGGTGAAATATTAACAAAAAACTAGGTATTTATATTTCACATACAAAAATATGAGAAATCAATAGTCCGTGACCAATGCCGCTGCGATGATGTTATGGATCCGTTGTAGTGCCGAATTAGCATAATTAGGAATAAAATATTTTTCATAAATAACAGTCATAACAATAGTTTTCAACATCGCTTCCCGACCAGCTGACAGAGATCAAGGTGTAACTGTCTATCTATAGGTATTAACGATATCAGAAAATAAAAAACGGAAAAGAAATAAGAACGACTGTCAATATTTTTCATCATGATTCAACACATATCGCTTTCCGACCAACTGACACAAATCAAAGTGTAGAAAACTGGAATATCATTAAAGGCGAATTCATGCAATGTTCAATGTTCATCATTACATTTTCATCACATTATCATTTACACTAGAATAGCAGTGCTATTTTGTCGAGCGCTATTTTGTCCAGCGCTATTTTGTCCAGCGCTATTTTGTCCTGCGCTGTTTTTTTCCAGCGCTATTTTGTCCGCCGCTGTTTTAACCTAGCGCTATTTTGCCTGACGCTATTCTGCTACAGAGTGCCCTCCCATGATCAGGTAAACATTTTCTACTATATGACATCTAAGCGACAACCGGTCTACAAGTGATATTGTCCCTTCCAATTACCTAGTAATTAATCTGTCTCAGAAGACAGGTATGGGATCCCTATTTTACATATTTCAAAGATAATCTGGAGAAATCATAAAAAAAATTACTCACTCAAATCTTATTTCTTCAAAACTATTTTGCCTCATGAATGTATATTTCCTTATAGTAAAGACTTTATCTTGTTTCCAATCTAATTTCACCAATATATGTCCGGATAATTTGTAACATTGTAGGTAAATATGAGCTTGATCATACTCAGTTGAGACACCCTGTTTTGTAATAGACACTAAGTGATATATAATTATTGATTTATTACTGAAAAGACAAATATTGTTTATCACGTATTGAACATACTAGAAATTTCCATTAAACAAATTAGACTATTTGGAAATGGAAATAGCACAAAAAAATTAACAATGGCAGCTCAATAAAATAAACAGCTTGAAAAAGTTTACTTTAAAACTTAAATTATATCTAGAAATTTGTCCAAGTAAAGTTCTTTCGTTTGAGCAAACATCTGCAATCTCATTTCCGACAATCCCTGGCACCCAAAATAAGAAAATAACTTTTTTGAGTGTATCTGTATCTGTAGAGTAGGGAGGGTGAGCACTTAGGCCACATGTGACCCATTGTACATCCTCCCGAGGAGTTGTCCTCCTAGGTCATCGTCCATCCTGTCCTTCCCAGGAAGGTGGACAGATCATTAGGAGACATCTCCTTCATATCGGCAGGTGTAGGCCAAGACTCACCGAACACACACTCTCTTATTGACAATAACTCCGGACACTCGCATAAGACATGCCTGACAGTTTCATCTTCCTGTTCACACATCCTGCATAGAAGTGTGTCCACTAGCCCCATAGTATGGAGGTGTTTTCTTAGTTGACAGTGGCCAGTCAGACATCATACTGTTAAACGTAGGCTTTTTTCTGGTCATCGTTATATATTTCTTCGGCGCCAGCTTCCGACGGTCGCCCAGGGTGATCCTGGCAAAACTGCATCCTTTCAGGGTCAGATCTACAATGGGGCTGTGCCCTGGGGCCCCCGACCTTAGGGGCCCCCTGGCAGAGAATAAAAAGGGAAAAATATTTAGCCCTTTCTGGACATATTTAAAAATTTTATACAATAACAAACTTGAAAAAAAAGATTGAAACATATCAGTTGATTCAGAGTTTGCTAGTTTGACTTAATGTTAAAAAGAAAGAAACATGGCGTTGGGGATTCATTAAAAATTGAAACTTTTGATTTTGTCTTCCTCCTCGTTCTTCAAGATGAAATTTTACAAATAATGAACTTACCGTCAAAATTATTGCAGTCAGAAAAAATCGATCCTTTTTTTTAGCACATAATCAGCTTCAAAATGCGTTACAGAGAATTCAGAGCTTGAGAGGAAATTTCAATTCATTACTGATGAATGTGTCAGAAATTTCTAGACAAAAGATCACGTGAGGTAAAGTCTCACTTTGATGAGTTGTCGAAAGATGAAAGATTGAATGATCCTCAACAACGCCTTCGAGTTTATGTTTTCTACCCGATAATAGATACAATATTATCGCAACTTGAATCTAGGTTTGTTGGAATGAAAAATGTTCTGAAACCTTATAAAATCCTGCAGCCTCAGCATCTTACAAATTCATCCAAGAGCGAGTTGGAGCAAGAAGCTGATTTGTTTTACAAAACCTTTTCGAATGATGTGTCACCTTCCTTTTCCTTTCAGTTGCTTTCTGTGCGGTCAAAATTTTCAAACGAAATCAATTCAAGGAAAGATGTCAAAGAGCTAGCCCGTTTCTTGATAATTCAAAATGCGTCATTGTCGTCCAGTTATACAGATGTAAGCACAGCACTTCTGATGTTTCTGTCCCTATCACTACTGCGAAAGCTGAACCTGAACGGACTTTCTCTAAATTAAAGTTAATCAAAAACTTCTTGCGTACCTCAATGGGACAAAATAGACTTAGTATATATAGCTATAGCTACTGTCCACTGAAAATCAAAGAGTGCGCAAGATTGACTTTAAAAAATTTAGAAAAAAGTGTTTTTAGTTTTAAGTTTCTGCGTTTGTAACAAAATGTCATAAGAGAATTTGCAAACATTCTACATGTAGGATATTGCCTGCAGATTATAATAACTGATTCTACAAGTTGTGAACAATAAATATCGTCATTAACAGAAAACTGTCGTTCTTACTTAATATTTATCATAACAATTGATTTTAATATGGGGCCCCAAATTGTCTTTTGCCCCAGGGCCTTTCCAACTCAAGCTCCGGCCCTGCATCCTTTGATTCCATCCCATCTCTTAAGGTATTGAGCATTGGTGTAACGTTTAAATAGTTCCGCCATTGTCGAAGTGGTTAGGCAATAGGTGTCACTGGGTCCTAAAATTTTTAGTCTAGCCTCGTTTTTGAGCCATCTGTATATATGCGTATTGCATTTGAAGCATCTGACTCCGTCTGTTTTATTTATATTTTGTAGGGTTTATTAAACACAAACCTGGGTTCAAATGCATCATTGGCTGCCTGTAGCAGAGGTAGCGCAGTAAGCGCTTCTTGCCATAGGCTTAACCTCAATTTGACTGTAACCAGCAGCTTAGGTAATTGTTTGCAGTTCCAGATTGTTTCAGACTCTTGAATAGTAAACATCAGAGTCTAGCTGTAGGACGCAATCAATATTCTGGCTTTTTTTTAGTGCACATATATCTTTTGCTAATATTTCTGCTTGCATTTTTGTTGGAGTCTTCCCTAGGACTGGTGATATCCTGGTATCAGGACCTTAGTTTGTTCTTGTCCTGTCAGAGCCTATAGTTAGCGAGGGCTCCTCCAGTAATTAGAGCGATATCGTTAATAACTGCATCTAACGTGAGTAACGTACTGTATCATGATTAAAATTAGAAAAATCAAATGAGCACTGAAACCGATTAAAATTTCTGGTACCCTAAGGAAGGACTGTACATATGGTAGAAGTCAGTAAAGTTCCTCATGACTCACCCTGTATATAATTCAGTTAAACTAGTTCAAATGAGATGGCTAATTAGCCTATTCCACTGCGATCTTTTTATCTAAATTAGGTACATGCACTAGGATATAACACTACTCCCTCTTAGGGTATTCTTTATTTTTTGCTTATATTCATCTCTAATCTAACAACTTTTTGTTGAGACAACCTATATTTAAATACCAATTAATATCAATACATCGTTATTGGTTTTATGCTGATAAAATAAAAAGCAAATATTGTTTATTGCGTATAGAACAAATTAAATGTTTCCATTAAATAAATTAAGCTTTTGACGGTGGAAATAATATCCACAACCAATTTCATCATGTTCGAATATACACGTAAGACCAACTTTTATCAAAATGAACAATGGTTACTCAAGATTTATTTAAAAATTGGTTCGGTCTTAGGAATAGTTCCTACCAAATGGAAATTTCTCAGCGTAGTATTTTTTATAATTGATACTGGTTTGGTCACTGCCAATTGTCTATTAATCTCAAGAGAAGTGAGCCTCAATAACAGAGCTATACTAACTACTGTTAACTACATCAGTTACGGGGTTTTCAATTACGTTACTTTGTACCAAATGCATACAAAAAGGGAGACATGGTTTAAAATGATCAAATCGCTTCCAAAATTCGAAGGCGAACATTTTAGATTCGACAAAAGAAGTTTGATATTAAAACTAATCATCGTGACAATTTCCACATTGAATTTTTCGCATGAATCTTTTGTTATATGTAACAATTGCGATACATTAACATGTTTTCAATGGATGTATACGTACTATCAAATAATGATAGTAGTTTTGTGTTTGGTAGAAATATCAACTATTTTATCTAATCAAATCGATTCCTTAAACACTAAAATACAACAAGTATTTACGTATCATAACGTCAGAGATGTTACAATTAAAAGAATTTATGAAATCTCGCAAATTTTTATAAATATTGAAATGGTCATTTCAAAATTTAAAACAGTTTTTGGGACGCTGATAACTATGATGTTTTTGATATACTTTCTTGAGGCGATTAATATATGCTATTGGTTTTTGAAAGTTTTCACAGATGATGGTATTTATAATAAAAGATTTTTAACAGATACTTTGCCACATATCGTTACTATATTTGTAAGTATATAAATGGCCATATTTTGAATGACATTTTCACACTGAACCATCTTAACTTTGATTATATTTAAAATATTGGACAAAAATGAAATGGTTGTCTTTTATATATTGCCTATAAACAAATTAGAGCTTCTGGCTACTTCACTGGCTATATGCCACGGAGGACATTAAATTACGTGGGGACGTCACTATTATAGCATATTTAACGTTTTCTTCACTGAGATTGGTGTATTTGTGCGATATTAATGATTTCTCCAGTGTAGAATTATGCTCTCAGAGCTTCTGGACGGATGATATCTACCTTATACTGATGAGGCGCAAATACTCTGAAACCGGACTACAAAAGTGACATTGCAAACCAAAATGGTTGGTTCCATCTTGCACATATACTAGCCCCGTTTAACTTTGAAGTGTAATTCAATGTCCTTCGTGGCATATAGCCAAGGAAGTAGTTGTTGCTTATTAATGAACGGCCTTTGTTCTTTGATTCTCAAAGATTCTCTAAGGTGTTATAATAAATATTATACTATTACTTTTGACATCTATTCATATTTTTAATTTTGTTTTTAGGTTTTATCTTTGACAATAGTTCTGTACTGTGACAAAATTGAAGCAACCAGTAAAGATTTGGTGAGGCAATGCTATCTACTTCAACCTGATGTTACTGATCCCTTACTAATGAAACAGCTGATTTCACTCACTAACTTTATAAAAGATTTGAGACCAAAGATGCAGGTATCCGGTTACTTT
>CAJUYH010011171.1:0-11378 GCA_910591685.1 Galerucella tenella
ACTGTGTAGCGGATTTTAGTTTATTTGAAAAATAAGTTAATGCTATTTTTTTAAAAATATTAATATTATTTCAATTAACAATATAATCGGCTACATTTTGGTTGACACCAAATATTATATTCTCCAATTATTAATTATAAATAAAAATTAGTTTTTAATTAAGTCTTTAATTATTTATGTAGCAAACTTGCAGCCGAATCTTAGACCAAATAGTGAGATATTGAGATACATTACCATTTTTTTCTTAATTGTTTATAACTTGAGAAAATATGTTTAGATGTCATTTGTCAGATATGAAATAAAATAGCACTCGTGAACTAACCTACAAGTAAACGACCATTTACTTCAAAGTAGGAACTTATTATGAGAACATTTTTTATTTAGCAAATTCCTTTTTTGTCGTTAAGCATTATTATTCAATCTCTGTTCATACGTGAAAAACAAAAAAAAGAACGATATTTTATTTGAATATTCAAAAAATCAACTGTTTTTAGACTACACTGAACAGCTCCACAAACTCTCAAAATGGAATATTAATTTACTGATAAAATTTGTTTGACCTCCATGGCTTCATCGCACTCATTCCAGACATTAAGCGCTGCAGAAAGTTTTGGAATCAAATTAGTTTAAATCTTCAGAGAAGGCAAGAGCTAGTGTATTGAGTAGAAATTTAACTATAACGGATAGACGAAGTGTAGTCAATTGGAAATTTGAGTGTGTAGGGAAGCGATGTTTCAGGCAAATATTCCTCAAAGCCCTTTAACGTTGTTATACTTTGGGAATGTTATTGTGAATAATTCAACTATGAATTACGTTGATTTTCACACAAAATAGTATTTCTCTTGAAAGTCGAGATTGTTATCTTTATTAACTTTATGGGATATTGAATTTTAATAGACAGGTTGGTTGAAATATTCCTGCAATCGAATGAAGAAGAAATCGCTCCTCAGTTACAAAAGTCAATATGATTTACATATTCATATTAATGGACTCGTTTACTAAAATTTTTAAATCATTTTTAACCGTCGTAAAACAAAGTACTAAGGATACAAATATGATTCTGAAAATTTCATGTCAATAGAATATGTCGTTCTCCTAATAAAACCAATTAAACAAGCATACCGTAGTGGGGCGAATACTATGACTGTGACGTCACCGCATATGAACGTTAATGTGCACTAACATTACGCTTCTGACTGTAACGTGCCTCGCGTTGAATTTATTTTGATTTACTTGAAAAAATTTTGTGTTAATAAAATAAAATGTGTGGACCTAATTAAAAAAAACAGACTCATTAAATCTTCCAGAAGTGGACTTGCTAATGATTATGAAGTTTTTTAATAAAAAACACGAGTTTATTAAATTATAATTTTATACTATGTGAAACATCGTTTTTGGCTGTTTTCCGGCCAGAATGATTAAAAATGTCAATATTTTCATAAATACATGCTTTCTCAAATGATATACAGGGTGATTCCAGATGTTTTATTTTATTTTTGGTCTGGTGGACAAAGTTACGGAGATCGCTATAGGTTACTCAGTAAAAAATTGCAATTTTTTTAACTGCAGACTGCCCAATTAAAGGAGCTTCTCCAAATGCTATTTATCGTATTGGAAATTTGGCCGCAGCACAACAGAAAAACATAATATTAACTTCTGTCATTCTGACGATAATATGTCAATAAATAAATATCAATATAATATTGTATTGATTAGAAACAGTTAATTTCATTTATAATAGTAATATAAATAGATTCCACAAAGTCAGGGTCCGAACAGTAAATTATATTATACAGAGCATTTCAATGAAAACATCAAACACACCAACACGTTATAAATCATATCTGGTTGCTCATACAGGGTGGGGCAATCTTCTGACATCGGAGGATTACATCGTTGTGGTGAGAGGTAGAACTTCATAGTTTTGTGTGTGCTAATACAGTTACTGAGGGCACATTTTGAAAATACTTTCGATTCTACAGGGTGTTCCAAAACCACGTAGCAGCACAAACTTACATTTTTTTAAATGGAACCTACTATATTTTGTTCAAGAATCGAAAAGATCTCACCGAAAGCGTTACAAAAATATAGCACTCTAATATATTATAAGATAAGAGTGTTTTACAAAGATATGGCCAATTATTAGCAAAAGAGACCTCCTCTTTAACACTCTGCAAAACAGTAAATTATAATAAATCAACAGGTCTTTGTATTCAAATTTCATACACATATCATTGGCTGTGCTCAGTATTAATTACTTTTTTTATCTGTGTCTTCTTTAATACAGGGTGAATCAGAACGCAAATCAAGCAATAAATCAAAATTTTTAAATGAATCACCCTATAAGTCTTTTTACAATTTGTTAGTACAATTAATAAACTTTCAAACGATGTGGTACACTTAGAGCCTCCGCACACGGGTCGATTGGCACTCGAAGCGAATTCGTCTCGAAGTCGATGCGGAATGAACGTCACATACGAACTATGCGATGCAATCGGAGGTTAACCGTACACGGGGCGATTTGTATCTGTCAGTTCGCGTATGTTTTCCAACAAGTTCAGTCCTTTTTTAATATGAGGGGTTCAACTGATGAAGAGGACGCTCTTATTTTTCATATGTACCATCGGATAAAAAAAAGGATCTACGATTTTCCATTAACTCATGCCCTAAGTGTACTATCGTTTGAAAGTTTATTAATTGTACTAACAAATTGTAAAAAGACTTATAGGGTGATTCATTTAGAAATTTTGAGATATTGCTTGATTTGCGTTCTGATTCACCCTGTATTAAAGAAGCCACAGATAAAAAAGTAATTAATACTGAGCACAGCCAATGATATGTGTATAACATTTGAATACAAAGACCTGTTGATTTATTAGAATTTACTGTTTTGCTGAGTGTTAAAGAGGTCTTTTTTGCTAATAATTGGCCATATCTTTGTAATACACCTTTATAATATATTAGAGTGCTATATTTTTGTAACGCTCTCGGTGAGATCTTTCCGATTCTTGAACAAAATATAGTACGTTCCATTTAAAAAAATGTAAGTTTGTGCTGCTACGTGGTTTTGGAAGACCCTGTAGAGTCGAAAGTATTTTCAAAATGTGCCCTCAGTAACTGTATTAGCGCACACAAAACTATGAAGTTCTATCTCTCACCACAACGATGTAATCCTCCGATGTCAGAAGATTGCCCCACCCTGTATGTAAACGCTTCAACTTTAACCCACTCCCAATTTTTTAAATGAAACACCCTATACATTATTGCGTTGTTGGATTCTACTCTACAAGAGGATTACAAAAATGTATAATACATAAATGAAAAGTCAATCAGTTGGGAGTTACGGATAATTCCAATTTACTAATAGTAACATTTTAATTCGTAACAAATCAGCAAAACAATACCTAGATAGACATTCCAACATTGAGCCTCGTCTACCTATCCACCACCGAGCAGAAAATTATTCGTTTAAAAACCGACTTACATCGAGAGCGTAATGTTGTGGTGCCCCATCTTGTTGAAACGCTAGCAAAGCTTCTGACATAGTATCATCATTTTCTATAGTCCATTTAGTAAACAGGAGGAGTAATTTGTAAAGCCTTACTCACACCATTAAAAGTTACCAGATTAGTTACTAAAGGGTGTGTTCCGAAAAAGTAGTCAACAGTCGTGTTCCAAATCTATTAAATGTGCCTTGATTGATGAAGAAATCTGCCAGGCATAGTCATAAGTTGATTTCTAGTCTGTCTAGTAGATTATTTAAATGTTAAACAGACGGATATTCTGTCACAAGTAAAACTTTGTCCTGCTTCGTATAGATTAGAACATACACATTACTCAAATATAGCTGTTTTTAATTAGCTTAATAACTGAATGAAATAAAAAGGAAGTCAATAAATTAGTTTTTAAATTATTCCATAAGTTTCACTATACTTTCACAAAACCCATTCTTTTATATACCTATATTTTAAACCTTCAATAGCTTATAACCTCCATAGACTTTTGACGATATCTCTCCAAATATGTAAAAATACAATGCATATAATAAACAAATAATATATTTATTCAAAGGATTACACAGTTGAATGTAATTTGTTTCAAAGCTTGCAAAATTTTATCCAATATAGATAGCTCATTTTTGTTCTTCGAACAGCATGTTTAATTCACTTATCACAATTTTTCGAAAGTCTTGGTATTTCACTAATATTTGCTGCACTGTATTTTGTTCCTTTACCTCGTAATTCCTTTAATAGTTGATAAACCGTTGACTTTACTATTCCTATAAGGAAAATGATGAGCATTCAATACCATGTTAATATAAAAGTAATAATCTTACCAATTGCTTGAGAAATTGTAGATATAATATGGAATGTATTTGATTTTTGACGGTCCTAAATGATCTATAAGGTTTCTTTTTCCGGACTAAGCGAGGAGCTGGTACTCGAAGTAGAAGAATCCATAATTGCAGATATTTAATACAAATGCTTACTGAAGTTTTAAAAGGAACAGTTTCAACGAAACTAAGTGAAAATAATGAAATAACAAGAGCGGAAGCGATGACAAATTAAGTATATCTATCTGTGAGAACTATCAAAAATAAAAACTCATGTCATGTCAATATTAAAAAGTGTTGTGTGAAACTGGGCGGAATCTGACCAATCAGAGGTCTACAGAATTGCCAACTTAAATTCAAATCACTCCTCCAGGGGGTCTATTCTCAAACAGTGACATTTTTTGTCGCATGCGAGATTATACTTTTGTCAATCAAGGAAAAAAAGTAAAATCTCGCATGCGACAAAAAATGTCACTGTTTGAGAAGTAATTGTAGATAAGACTCACCATTTAAGTTTCCCTCAACAAATTATGGTCCAACAATATGGTCACCTAAAATGCCACACCAGACGTTCTCGCATTACGTGAGGTTAATTTTTTGCCCAATAAAGTGACGCCTGCAGAATTATGTGGGGTGGGTAGTTTTCATTGAAATGCTCTGTATAACTACGTCTTAAATGGATTGCATACCAGTATATACAGCCAAATTAATTAAAAACTTACTAGTTTCAACAGAGTGTTATAAACAGTATAGACTGAAAGGAGCCAAACTGTATATTTCGAACGAAAAAAAAATATCTTGAAAACTTGAAAATCGCTGTTTTTTAATTGTATTAACTTTGGAACAGTTTAGTTTTTGATACTTTAGGGAGCTAAATGACACCTCTACTTATATTTACAGTTTTCTGACAAATCGGAATTTGCAGCAAATTTCAAAATAACCTGTTGTAATAAATATTCTTCAATATGTTAAGGTTTGCATCGTTGTAAATTATATTCCTGGTTACTGTGACAGTGGTATTCGTAAACAAAAAAATACAAACATGTGAACACTCGAAAAAAACAATTTATTTTCCTAAGCTCGTCGGATTTATTTATAAAGTGATACACCTAGAGTGAAAGTCTTCTTTTTATTGAATTTACTTAATCATTGTCAAATTTGTTTGTAAGCATTTTTTGCAGTATTCAGACTTAAGAAAAACAAGAAAAAATGTGTTGTTTATTGTATTTTCTTGAATTAGATCGCAACTGCAGTGATAAGAACTAACTTGAAATCGTGAATAATCTTTTTTTTAAATGATTGGTTATTTTTGTCTTACTTATCTTTCACACTTTCTAATCAATTAGAAAATTGTACAAGAGTATGTTTATTCATGAGCTAAGGTGATAAATATGTCAAGGGTGATGAGATTTTTTTTTATAAATACGACGATAATTAACATGGTTCAATGCACACAACATTACCAAACACTTTTTTTAAAAACAATTTACAAAGACGAAGCACAAACTAAACATTCTATACTGTAGGTAGGTATTCAAGACTAATTTGAAAATTAGGGGAAATCATCGAGCATACAGGGTGCAGCATTAGTGCGAGGAAATCCTATTACTCACTTGTCGTGAGTGATGCGAAAAAAAAAGTAGTTTGTAAAAAATCGTTTGCAAATGAACTATACAATGTGCATACAAAAATGCATATCTTATCAAAATAGCATGCAATCGTTTCATTATTTTCAAAAAGCAAGATCATAAATCTACATATGTGCATTTATTTTTACCCACGAGTCTAGTGAGTGATGGTATGTAATTTCAATGGTACAATATTTCTCATTGTTTGCCGTACCCATCCATAGTGTTTTATCGCAAGATCAAAAAAGTCACTTCAAAGCCTTGTAAAGACAGACAGATAGATCTATTTCCCTTTTGTCCAGTCTTGTCATTGCGCGACCTTTTTCTATTTGAAAGTCTAGATTTGTACGAGATGACCTCGAATTTTATCTTTTCGTTTCAAGAGTTGTATTTAGCTTATTGCTAGACGCAAATAAAATGTTTATTCCCCAGTTGAACAGTATTTTTTTAATAAAATATATTGTTACAAATACATATATTTTATTTGTATTGTAGCAGCTTTCTCTTGCATATTTTTTACTTAACATTTGTCAGATTCATAGCCCTCTTTATAGCCATGTCAACTCCCAGTCTTGGATAACATTATTTCACATTATCTCAGTGAAATCTCCGACTGTGGTGTTTATGTCGAAGAATAAATAAAGTTTTTATCACAAATTGTTTCCTTCCTAACCTAAAGTGGACTTGCGATCCTAAGTTTCGTGCCTAATTTATAAAGATAATTTATATAAAGATTGACATCTGTTATTCAAGAGGACTGTTCTCACAAGCATCACAGATCACAGACAGTCTTTGCGCCGAATCCGGATTGTCAAAGAACAACTTGTAAGAACAGACCTAAGAACAAATGCCAACATATTTATTATTTTTGCTAATTATTTTGGGAAATTTAACCACAATCTTTTTTATATTTTTTTAATTCAACGTTACCGTTATCAGTTTATTAAAATCCGATGCCTACCTGACACTAATGAAAAAATTCAACAACTAGACAATCAATATTTTGAAGTATAAATCATATTCTTGGGAACCACGATACTTTAGGAGTAGATATTCTATAAAATGTAAAAGTTATTTTTGGAAGTCGAATAAATAACGTACTAGCTTTAGATCCTCCGAAAGGGACACTAACAACTAACCATAGAGAAATAAATTATTATTATTATTATTTCTATATGCAACAGTACAAAATCAAAATGGCATCTGTGGTAAATATAAGGGTCGCAGGAAGCTTCAAACTTTGGTGCGTCCGGCACGACACGATTTTCCCGACAGATTCCACCCACCACGTCAAATTTAGTAGTTGAAGTGCGCATACGTCCAAGCGCCCTTTAAACTTATATTCGATGTTACTGAATATGAGCTGATTAGCGCAGGTGGTAGGGTATTGAGCTTATAACTCAGAGGTCGTAGGTTCGAAACCCGGTTAGGACCTGGGTTTTTAAGTTTTTTTTAGTTTTTTTATTTCTTATTTTCTGATATTTTTATACATAGTTACACTTTGATCAACCGGGTTTGGGCCTGGATTTTCTTGTTTTTTTAGTTTTCTATTTCTTATTTTCCGATATTTACATATTTATTTCAATATTGTTATGTTACTACTAAATTTGGCTACGTTGGAATATGTCGGGAAAATAAGCTTTAATGCGTCCGGCTACTGATGTGCTGATATGTCATTTGAAAATTGTCCGCCAGGGTTACCACATTATTTTGAAAAATATTTATGATGATGAATTTTCGAAGACGGATTCATTTTCATTTACCATGGGAGTACCATACAATTTTTAAAGGGGAAACATTTGTTTGCAAAAAATTTCTTTCTACCATAAAATTTGTATAAGAGAATCATTGATTTGTAAAAATTCCCATTTTCCATGGGAGTACGATAAATATATTCAAGGGGGTTAATTTATTTGGGCAAATTTCCTCCCATCATAGGCGTATGATGAAATTTTTGAAAGGGGTCAATTTTTGTGTGACAATTTCCATTTACCATGGAAGTGCGATAAAATTAGTATAACGGATTATTTTATTTGGACAAATTTTTCTCAACATAGGCTTACGATAAAAAATTTTAAAAGGGAATAATTTGTTTGTAAAACTTCAATATCATGAGCGTACCACAACATTTTTCGAGCAGGTAAATTTATTTGATAAAATTGTTTTCACTTCTGTCAGCAGTCTTCAAAATTGCCCATTTACTTTTTTTTATTCATCTTTCTTATTATCAAAATTAATCGTGTCACTATCATCAATCTAACTAATGTTGTGCAATAATTATAATACTCGATAGATTTGACTCGTAAAAATGTCAGCTGGCCGAGTAGTTGAGATAGATCGTAAGTTAGCCATTGTCAAAGTGGTTATAAACATCAACAATAAAAAGTGAACAGACTACCATTTATTGTGCTGTCCCGGCGAAGGTAATTATAAGATTTTATTACCTTGTAAATAAATGTCCACCGTTGTTCCGCGCTACCATGTTTACGCTTTACGCACTCGCGAGAGATGGAAAAAGACGTTGGAACGATAATATACGTTTTAGTTATCTAACATCGTCTGCAAGTGCGAAAGGAGTTACAGTTGAAGTAAGAGTGGAAATAGTTTAGAAAGCAACTTGTTTGGTTTTAATACAGAACTTTCCAATGTGTTTTTATTCAATTTCATTGAGTCCAGAAAGCCTAATTCAAAATCAATAACTTATGAGCATAGTTCAAAGATCCACACAACCTCCAAAGCGGCTTATCTCAAGCAGTGGCCGAAGTGCAGATAGAGGGATAGGTATAGTTCATATAATATCCTTCTTGGTGTGCGTGCGTCATCGTTAAATTTGATAAATAAAATCATCGGGGATCGTATTCAGCCAAATTCGAAAAGGCTATGAAATTAATAATCACCAGCTTCTTTTTCTAACTGCAAATACTTGAGAACTTTCGAAATGCTGATGTTTTTCCGTGTATCTAGGCATATTTTTGTAGGTATTATTTAAATAAATAAGATTAATATTCACTTTTCATAAATAATAATTGACCGAAACAACAAAGTACAGACCTAACGAGAACTGTCAGTAGGACATTAGAAAATGACGTAAGACACATTACCGCTACGAAAGATACGTCTGCATCCCGTTTTGAATGTTGTTATTTCTCCCGATTGATAGGGAGATGCTGGTGTCACTTTGACAATTCTTTCGTGTCTAGTTAATATTTATTCTGTAGTTGGTAGCTACAAACATGTCGTGAAGCAGATACCTTCCTCATCGCATGGACGTTGTACCTTCTAGTGGCTGTGTGTGGCAAAAGAAGAAATTTTACAATACATACTTATAGTTAATGGAAAATTTTTGCTACTTGAAAATTTTGTTGGACTACCGCATCGGCTTACTATGGACGAAACAGGCGTTATATGTTAAAGCAGAGAAGCAAATGCTTATAATTCTGGTAGTGACAGTATTATTGTAATTTTTGATGGCTACAGAAAAGGATAATATGAGATGGCTCAGCCACGAAAGTCTTACGTAACATCGTACGTAACCCCTGCGCTACATAAATGTTTTGTTCGATATTATAAGCTACTAGTATCCGCGACTGCGTCTTACAATATGTTTCATGATCAAGGGAATTTGTTTCTTGAGTAGCTACAAATGAAACATAAATCTACCACCATGATCCTAAATTGAAACCAGAACGATTACAGTGGAGTAAAACTTATTATTAAGAGCGATTAACAAACAATTAACCTGGATAATATTTAAAAATTTTGGATCAGCTGGATAGGAACATTCGTATGAAAAGAAAAGAAGCAAAGAAAAAAGCCTTGTTCCTTTAAAATAACGCACCAGCTTACAAAATGTTTAAATTCAAAGCATTTTAAAGTGCTTATTTCTTAAGCATTCCAGCGACTACTGTCTTTACTGAAACCTGAAACAATTTCTATTTTTCGTCGAATGTAGATATTATGGCAACCGTTGTCGTGTATTTCGAAGAGCTTGAGCTTGACCTTAGCCTTGATCATTGTTCTTTGTCAAATGTATCAAAAACGAACACTCAAGGTCGTGTGCAGCTTTGACTCTTGTTTATAAATACGGCGATAAGCGTATGGAGCTATTAAGAGATTGTACTGAAGAATAAAGACATTTTTAGAATTCAATTGTATTTTACTACCAGCCTGTACTTGTAACCCTTAAAATAAAACTCATTAATTTTGAATAAAATATCCACCATTTTACATTATAATACTTGAAAAGAGGCTTTTTCTCTTTGACAATAAATACTTTAGTTATTCGTTTAGCTCCAACTCTAACAAATCCTGTTTGTATATACGAATGTTTTGTGAGGTTCATTAGGTTTAAAAAAATATTATATTACGTGATCTTTTAACTACCCGCGTATGTACATAATATGGTGTTCGAAATCACGAACATACCTTCCAAGGTAAAATGAAGAATTCTTCGATAATTGGACAGACACGTCATGCGAATAGAATTTTTTGTCTAATTGTGATAGTAATAAATGACAATTATAAAAGTTCACTTCGTTAACCCATAAGAAATTGCACGCAGACTTATGCAGAGATTTTTAGTCTAAAATGAATCTTTAGGCTGAATCATTAGATCTGTATAACTATAGAGTAGGGAGAGTGAGTTTAGGCCCACAGTACTTAGGCCACATGTGACCCAATGTACGTCCTCCAGAGGAGTCGTCCTCATAGGTCATCGTCCATCCTGTCCTTTCCAGGAAGGTGGACAGGAGACATCTCCTCTATGTCGACAGGTGTATGCCAAGACTCCTCAAACACACACTGTCTTATTGACGATAACTCCGGGCACTCACATAAGACATGACTAACATCCTGCATAGAGGTGTGTTGACTAGCCCCATTGTATGGAGGCGTTATCTTATTGACAGTGGCCAGTCAGGAATCCTACTGTTAAACGTAGGTTTTTCCTAGACATCGCCAAATATTTCTTCTGCGCCAGCTTCCCAGGGTCGCCTAGGGTTATTATGGCAAAACTGCATCCCTTGATTTCATACCATCTCTTTAAGGTTTGAGCATGGGTGTAATGTTTGGCTAGTTTCGCAATTGCCGAATTCGGCAACCGTAGGTGTCGCTGGGTCCTAAAACTCTTAGTCCATCCGCTTCCCTAACTAAAGAAACGGCAAGTCAGTAACCTTTACTCTTGTCGTACCGTTTAACCCACTCCAGGATAATATTGGTATCTAGCGAGATGTTAGATAACAATCGATATCGGCTATAATTTGTCAGTTTGACGATATTACTTGTTTTCGAAAAGGGTCATGACCGCGTTGTCTCCCATTCAATTCAGGTATACTTTCATATTGGTAGATATCGCAGAATAATAATCATTCAAAAAGATAGTGACCGTTCAACTAAGAGGCAACAACTACTTCCCGGGC
>CAJUYH010011173.1:0-11378 GCA_910591685.1 Galerucella tenella
AGGCGGTTGCTGCCGCTTGGCCGCTAGTGTGGCACCATTTCATAAACCACCATGTATTTTACAGAACAGCGGTTGAGACCGCGCGGTTGCAATCGCAACCGCAAATGTGTCGCCGGCCTTAAGGTTGATTGATGACAATATGTCACGGCGCTGCTATCAGCAATTTCAATTTTTTTATATTTTTCAATTACACGATACAAAAATTTGGACTGCCCAGTTTAAAATTCAATGAAAATGTACTCATATATTAATTTAAAAATGGACCGAGGGAACTGAAAAAATTCAAGGTGAACAAAATGCAGGTAGTTTGGATAGTTAATGATAAACTGCATAAAAATATACAGTGTGATCGTAAAGAATGAAAAATATCTCAAACACGTCGATTTTTAATTTCAATATTCTACATTCTACGGTCATATTTTTGAGCTGATCAAAAAAGGTATGACACCGAGGTTTAACGGATGAAAAACGGGAGCATTATCAATTGCCCCTGTTGTGGCGTTCGCAATTTAATGACTTCGGTATAAGAAACTTCATTTACGTTAACTGATTTCTTAAAGCACCTCCAACTATTTTATCAGTTGCACAGCTTGTATAATTCCTCCATAAACAACTGATCTATTATTATTTTATTACTTACTGGGTGCCCCACGTTGGGCGCCCATGTAACTAACTTGTATCATTTTGATTGCTTCAATTCCCTCTACAAATCCCAAATTTCATTTAAAGACATATTTCTCAGAATATCTACAAACATCTTCAGCAGTTGTACTATAAAACCAAAAACATTTCATTACCCTGTAAATCTTTTTTCAACTATAAAATTTTTATATACATCACTTCTGTTTATTCGATTATATAATGTGTCGAATTGTGACTTTTGGATCATGTCCAAATAGTCGTTAGAAAGCTGAACGGTTTTAAAATCCAACAAAAAAATTTAAACAAAAAGTAGAATGGTAGGAATTCTATTTTGAAAATAACATTAATACATGTGATGTTTTAGTAGCTGCTGATTTTACTTGCGTTAAAAATATTTATTGGATGAGAATAAAGGACAAAAGTGTATATTATGTGTTTGTTGTCAATTATACAAATTCAAAACTGCTACTACATTATTTGTACTTCAAACAAATCATCAACAGTAATATCTACGAGGGATGTCTTTTATATTTTGCATACATAAGAGAAAAAAAACTTGCATTGTATTGCCTTAGACATTTTTTGACATCAATTGACTCTAAATGCTGTCTGCTCTTTCATCTTCAGATGCAGTATCCAACGAGAAACTATTTTTTTACAGATAATTCTCTATGTAATTTTTTTTTGAATTGTGGTCTTTAAAATATCCATTTATGCTCCAATTTCATAATAGTGGGTGATTGCCATTGCTGGTGGATCTGTTCTTGGATCTTCGATAACATTAATCCGTCCACCTTTAAATTGTCAAAAGCAAAACCCAACCGAACAAGGCATTCTTGCTCGAAAATGTTCTCGACTGACTCATCAACTTTAAAATTTCGTTAGGCCTTAAATTAAACCAACCGTTTTTTGTATGCAATACCTACTTAAAAATCTGTCAGTTTTATTACATGTAATTAGCAACTTAATAAGTGCCGTAACAAAACAGCCTTTTCTCGAATTCTCTATACACTTTTTCAGTTTATTCTTGAATTTATTGCTCAATTAGCTGATTCACCTGCATCAAAAAAGGTATATACATCCAAACCATCAATTTTCGGCTTGATTTGTAATAAAAAAATTTGCACTGACAAATAAATGTCCAAGTCTTTTATTGCAAGCGCCAAACGTGATAGCGAGCACGCCCCCATGCGCACAAACGCATTTTCAATGTCACCTCCCACTACAGACATATAAACGCTCTGTACAGAGGCGTACCTATTATTAGTTGTCCTCCAATTCTGTTAGCGTTTGGCATTGTCTGAATAATTTTTGTACCACACTGACCGGCAAAGGGTTTATCGTAATCCAATAGTAATTTAGTTGGGAGAGTCTATACCTGGGCGATCACGTTTGACGCTTGCCGTACCTCCTTTTTAAATTTTGAATAGTAGGATCGAATTAAACGATATTTTATTTAATTTCTTCCAGCAAACGCCTTATGCGCACTAATAAATTTATTACTATTTTTTTAAAATATCTCCAAGAACGTAACCATTTTATACAATTATAATGATTTTTTATGATATTTTGAATTTTGTTTATTATTTAGCTATTATATATATATATTTTTTTTTCTATTCAATTTTATTTGTTAGATCACTTTCTTATCTCAGGGCTTTGCGCTCAATATTCAAATTATTTTTAAATCGAATTCATTCATTTTCAAACATTTATTTCATAATTTGACGAAACATTACAAACTTCAACATTATAAATTAATTATTATTTTCTGTAAGTTCCTTGTGGCATCACTTATTCTTTTTTCTTATTCTTTTGGGAATCAAACAACAATAATGTTTTTTTATTTTTTATTTCGACGTTTCGGTAGCGTTCCAGCTACCGTTGTCAAGATTAATTTTTGTGATCCCTATCTGACACAACGAAAAAAATATGACAACTAGACAATCAATAATATTTTGAAGTTTAAGACTACAAAACTTTGTTGTCAAATTTTATTAAGGTCCATTCATAGTAGATCACACCTCTGGTAAAATGTGAAATAAAATATTTTATTTTATGACATTCTAACGATATGATAGTCTACTAGAAATGGAATCCAAAAGAATAAGAAAAAATATTAATTATTATTACCATTATTTTTATTTTTGAAGAATCGACTTATGTTCCAAATATCTAATTAAATATTTTTATTACTATCAAATATTAATTTTTTCTTTATTATGGTCAAAACTATATAATAAATTTTGATACTTCTCTGGTCTTCAAATACTTTCTATTATTATTTTTATTATTTCCAAATGTATTTTTCTATTTTTTCTCTTTAAATTTATTGCTTATTTAAATAATTGGAGCTCTACTTTCCTGTTCTAAATACTATTGATTGGTCAAATTCGCCAAATACGTCCTTTGCAGTATAATTTTTGTGTAATTTTTTATTTGTTTTTCTTTTTACCCTTGATATATTCCAGTTGAACAAGTTACTTTTTAAATTTTTTATGGTTATTGACTGAATTTCGTTCGTTTATTACCGGGCGTGACGCCTAGTCATACCTTCCCCTTGCCCCTTGAGAACATACCAAAAAGTATGAGCTTCAAGCCTACAAGCCACGGACATTAAATATTTGACGTTTGACCGGCTTGACGTTTATTTAAAGGTTAAGATTGTGCCGATTACGATTTAAACCTTACTAAAAATATCTAAATATGCAAAATTTTATTATTGAAAACATTATAATTGAAAACTGTTCTTCTAACAACTCAGGAAATTCATTGGCATTGACACAAGACAAGTGGTTTTGAGGATCCTAAAAAATCGTGTTCGTTTTGCTTAAAAGTCGTGACGACTGATGCGTCATGCACAAGTGCTTGAAGCCCAAATAAACGAAAGCATACCTTGCGTTGTCATGGAAATGAGAGAAACATAAACTAATTTGTATTTTTTAAGCATTAAAGCAGAATCACGGTTAATTCCGCAAAAATCTTGAAACAATCGAAATATTAATATCTCAAACAATACGAACTGTACTTTCCATTTTCATTTATAAAATTGAAATTTTTAGATATTGTACGAATAGAGGTTTTGACGTTACAAAGTACTCCTGTCGGATCATTAATTAAAAAATTGTCTTTTAGACTTCGTTTCTCGAGTTGTTCATGTTGCCATGGTAACTTTCAAAAACGCGCGTTTTTGAAAGTTGCCATAGCATTGTTTGAGATATTAATATTCCGATTTTTCAAATCGGAGGATATGGTATTTAAATTGATACTATTAACATTCTCAGAACTCAATGAGGTTGCCATTACAACGCAATTCAACCAGTTTACATCATTAGTTCTTATTTCCATTTCTTGTTGTTGTAGTACAAATAGATACCTGTATTTATAATTTCAAAGTGCACCAATAAAAAAATAGCGTAAAGTATTCGTGGATAACTGGTCTCTAACACACTTGCTCGAAGAATCGCGCGTGTTTCAAAGACCTTAATATCCACTTATACGTTAATATACTATTTTATTCCCTCTTGTCAAAAAATATCTCTATCTACACATTCAATATTTATCTTTTTATATTTTTCCTCTGATAGCTATGTTTTGAAAATTATTCTTGATTTAAATTTAAATTTGATCTTCTCACAACTGGTTACAGAAATGCCTATTCCCACTAGCACCAACACTTGATATATGAGGGCACATCATAGCATTACACACATTAAGTTGGTAATTTGTTTTCTGGCCATACATATATCACGCCTCATTTTACCGCACAAGGTTCAAGTCTAGACGTTTTTTTTTAAATAATTATCGAGACCGCCAAAGTAACACGAAGTTGTTAAGGGAGAACCCCACGGTATTCTTAAAATAGAAGAAATTTGAACGGTGTATATACAACTATGTCAATAATTGACTCTTTCAAATCCCAGTGGCAAGGATTAAAGAACGATGTCGAGCTACTATCGGATACCCGCTTCAAAGAAGTTCAGCCAAGCGATAAAAAGTGTGAACTTTTAATTTGCCGATAGTTTTACAAAGCGTAACACCAAACACGTTTTATTAACAACATTTCCGAAATATGCAAAAAACTAACTACCGTTCCACTTCAATGGATCCCATTCCTAGTAGACTATAATATTGCTAGAATGTCATACAATAGAATATTTCATTTCACATTTTTTACCAAGGATATGATCTACTGTGAACGGACCTTAAAAATATTGACAATAGATTTTTTCTGCAGTCTTAACTGGTCTTAACTATGTCTTAAACTTCAAAATATTATTGATTGTCTAGTTGTTGAATTTTTTCGTAGTGTCAGATAGTGACTAGAATTTTATAAAAACTTCCAAACCATTTTAATTGCCGGTCTGGTATTATCTGTATTAAGTGCATTGAGGTTTTCTCTTTTCTGCTGAATTTCGTATTCTGTCTCTCCTTGTAATACCTGCGACCTTCCGTAAGTATTTCATCTCCATACTGTGTAATTTGCTTTCCATTCTCTTCGTCAGTACCCTCTTCGCATTAAAAAGTTAATATATGTAGAAATATATTTCTGTGTACAGTCATTTTCGTTTTAACCGAGATTTATTTCCAATGAACGAGATTTTAAGACTATGGTACACCTTTGAAGCATTTTCTATTCTTGTATATACACATAGATTCAAAAGTTTTGCATCACCCTAAATATCCGAAAAAAAAATGTTTTTTTATAAATGGATCAGAGATTAATCAAATAATTAGTTTCAATAAAAAAACGTGTATATTTGTCAAAAATTTTTATTATCCAATAATAAACTTGCTTTAAACATAAAAAGTATTCTTAGAAATTGAATAAATTAAAAATACAAATTGATTCTTTTTAAAGAAAAGGTTAAGTGAGAACCTGCATGAGAACTTTTAATAAAGAGTATTTCCAACTCTAGAATTCAGGCAAGCTTGAAGTCGCCTGCCCATGCTGTTTACCAAATTATTGATATTCTGTTGAGGAATGTATATTTCTTGGGCCGCATGAACAAGCTCTTGTACACTCCTGGGTGGATTTCTGCGTGCTGCCACTGCCCTGGCAAGCATGTCCCATGCATGTTATATGGGATTCATGTCATGTCAGGAGATAGGGCAGGCCAGTTCAAACGATTGATCCCTTCAGTTTCAAGATACTCTTACAGCTCTGGTCCGATAAGGTCGGGCGTTATCGTCCATAAAAACGAAGGAATTGTCAACAGCTGCGCGCCATAGTCTCACGTGAGGATGTAGAATCCCTCTGAGATACCTATCACCAGTCATCGTTCCCTCCACATAAATTAATTCTGTGCGATCATTTAACATGATACCAGCCCAAAGCATAGCACTTCCACCTCTGAAGGGCGGCACGGGGCGAGCATGGGCAAACTGAGCAACTCTCGTTGGATCCCGCCACACACGTATTCGATGGCTATCTTGTACCGTCGGAAAAAACACCGAATTCCAAAATTCTTCAGGCAAGGCCGCGTGTTCTTGAGCACACTGTAGTCGGTGAACTCTGTGCTCAGGTTGTAGTCTGGGCACTCTTATTGTTCGGCGACACCTCAAACCTGTCGCAAGCATTCGTCTTCGTAAATCGATACTTGAACTTCCAACGCATGTTTCATATCTCTTTGGAGTGCTGGTATTGCCATGGTCGGGTTTTTTCGGATAGTTAAGTGGATATAGCGGTTCTGCCGCTGATTAGTAACACGCCTTCTACCGCTTCTAGGTCTATCACGAAGAGAATTGGTCTGGAGATACCGGTTCCATACACGAGACACATCACTTTGCCAAACGCCAACTCTGTTTGCCACGAACCTTTGAGAATGACCTTCTTCAACTAAAGCCACTATTCTTGCACGGTCAATCTCACTTATGACTTGACGATTCATGTTTGCACTTAGAATCGTAAAAATCAAATGCCTTGAATGTTAAAATGATCGCACCAAAAATGTTATCTTACAAAAAAAACTGTAAACATCTGTATATTGCAAAAAATATGGAACATATTGAAATGGTAAACATTGATAAACAAGCCAACACAAAATTGTTAGCGCAAAAAAATTCCTTCGCATCCGAAGAAGGTGATGCAAAACTTTTGTATCTATGTGATGGTTCCCTTTATTATTGATGTCTACTCCTAGGTATTAAAATTTTCTACTTGTTCCAGATGTTTTCCGTTAAGATTTATATTTATTTGGGTATTTTCTTTTTCAGTCACCATTACTTCTCTCTTCCCTTCATTTATTTTTTATATTCCAGCTTCGCATTCCAAATGTCCAATTTAAAAACTTTATCATTCTAATAGGTACATTAGGTATGGACCACCAGGTAAAACATTAATTTATAATAAAAATATTGGTTTATGATGACAATATTATTTTATGATGCCAATAAAACAAGCAAACATTTTCATTGCGGTAAAATCAATTTTTTTTATTTTCCAAATTCTTGCATTTATCCTTCATCCTTATTTGTCTGTTAAGTTTGTTTTGAAACTAAGAAAATATTTGTTCCTCAAGTAGAGCGCTTCGGATTATGTTTTGACGACAAACTGTAGTTATTTTTAGTAACCGTAGATCCACATTTTTATAGCATATGCGCGACTTCCATTTCTTATTACCCATAGTCACAAAATAATGTAATGTTGCCATTTTGATTATAAGTTAGAAGCAACGGAATGAACAGATAAATACAATTGCAAATGGGACTGGGATGGAGATATATTAGATTAGAATTGGAGTAGCTCTTTGTCCTGTCCCACTGCGACCTTTGCAGATCTATTCTGGTTTTCCCTATATTCAGAGCTCGATATTTAGCTTTATTCTTTTTATTAGACCTAGCCTATAAGCCTATATACCGCTCCCTTGCGTAGCCTTCTGCCCTCGGTTTTTCTTCTCCGAATAGGTGAAATCGCACTGATCGCACCCTTGCTTGGCCTTATTCGCACTCACAGAGTATGCGCTCTGCGGTTTCGTCTTCTTCCAGGCGAAACCCACATAGGCTGTCATCTGCTAGGCCAATTGTGTGCGTATGCTTCCTCAGCATGTACGGTCAGCATTCCCACCATCATACTCGTTTTTTCTCGACTTTGACATAGTAGGTCGCGGGACAGTATGGTCGATTGGCTTTTAAGGAATAGTTCAGCCTTTGTCCTGGGGTTTCATACAACCAGCGCAATGCCTGGCTGTTCATCCATTGGTGGATGCTCTCCTTGGTGAGACATTTAGCAATTCCACAGGATCATGACCTCAGTCACTCCCGGTTTGGCTAATTCATCGTCTTCTATTCCTTGGTGACCTATTGAAAAGAAAAGTTTCTTGTAGTTCACTTCATTTGTTATGGAATGTAAAGTTTCTCTGTTTGGTTATTATAATTTTTTGTACAATAGAATATAAGTATAGCAATAAAAATGCACCTTATATGTACTTTTATGGACGCACACGAATTCCTGTCAGGATAACCACTCTACCTGTGTCATAATTTGGGTACGTTAAGCTGTCTTTCGAGTTCCCGTTAGGGTGAAAACTGACCTGTTTAAAAGGTGTTAATTTGGGCAGGGATGAGTTGCGCGCAGCGGTCATTTTCTTCCTGAATACGAGTACGAACAACAAAATTAGGAGCCGAATTGCGCACAACAAGATAAACACAAAATTAAAGAGTTTAAGGAAATATAAAATAAATTAAATGGTAAATATATTTGTACATTTATTTCAAGAATATTAAGACACCTAACCTGACCTTGCCAAGGTGAACTATTAGGGCAGTCCCGATAACAGAACAGATTAAATAAACTGGGCTGCAATTAGAGTGCGGGATTAAGATACCTTCAAGTGTCGCACGGGAACTCATGTGTATTATATTTTTATTCTTAAAAAAAACTGGCAGCAAATTGTCTGTTTATCCGGGGTGACATGAAGGCTAGATCGGGCCCTGGCCTTGGTTGTCTACATCTGATTAATTTAATTTTTTGTTCTTTTTCTCAAAGGTACCAACACTTGTTATTTTGTTGTATTTGTTGTCCATAATATTTAAATCACCATCTGTTCGTTCAATCGTTTTAAATTAAGATCTTCTACAAAGTATCAACATTTTCCATAAATTCAGAGTAATGGCAATGTTCTGTAATTTTACATTTATGGCTGTGGGTATGCAGCTGCTTATTCTCTGCGAGTGTTAAATTTCCTATTACTCTTCTTGGGGTGATTCAAGTTCAAGTGCATGAAATAATACGAACAAGTGTTTTACGAATTTATGTTGTAACAGAGGACATAAATAAAAAAACAGTTGCATTCCACATAATTTCGAAGAGAGTCACTCTTCCGAGTTTTCAGATATAACATAACGTTAATACAACTATTTTTACATATTACACAATTTTATTGTAACTAATACATTTCTCCAACATAAAGACATACATAAATATACACGTGTGATGGAAAGCAGAAATGAAAGGTCAATAATAGATTATCTATTGGTGGAAAAAAGAAATAAAAAGGAAGTATTGGATATCAGAGTTAGAAGAGGACCAGAAATAGGAAGTGACCACTATTTGCTTGTAACAAAAATAACAGAACAAGTAGAAATTACAAACCATAATAAACAAAAATTAGAAAGAACAATAGAATATGAATCGGTCAGATCATACAAACTCCAAAACAAAGATATGGCAGAGAAATACAAAATAGCATTATCAGGGAAGTAATCAAATAATTATGATGTAATGAAAAATGGTAATTTAGAAGAAATGTGGGATTATTTCAAAAAAACCGTATCGGAAACCGCTAAAGAAATATGTGGTTGTAGCAAGAACTAAGCTAAGAAAAAACAAACAGCTTGGTGGACGGACGAAATTAAAATAGAAGTAAAATTAAAAAAAGAAGCGTGGAAAATATATGTAAATAACAAAACAACGGAAAACTATGAAATGTACAAAGATAAGAGGAAAAATGTAAAATAGATGGTAGCAGTAGCTAAAAGAAATCAGTGGAAAGAATTTGGCGAAAAAATGGAAAGCAATAGTAAATCAAATCAAAAACTGTTTTACAAAACTTTGAAGTCATTAAGAAAGGAAAAAACACAAAAAGGAGATATACTAAGAAATGAAAACGAAGTGATTGATAGATGGAAAGAGTATTTTGAGGAAATATTAGGAGCAGACAGCAAAGTTCAGGACATTAACAAAAAAAAGGATGCAATAACAGAAAATGAAGACATTGTAACTCTAAAAGAATTACAGGAAATAATAAATGAATTGAAAAATGGAAAATCTCCAGGAATTGATAAGTTATTAGCAGAAATGTTCTAGAATTTAGGGGAAACAGGAACAAAAATATTATTGAACATATACAACATTGCGTGGAAGGAAGAACAGATTCCAGAAGATTGGAAGACAGCCTTAATAGTTCCAATATATAAAAAGGGGGATAGACAAGACTGCAATAATTATAGAGGAATAAATTTACTTAGTACAGCTATGAAAGTATACGAGAAGATTATAGACAGTAAGCTAAGACCAATAATAGAAAGTACTCTCGAAGAATCGCAAAGTGGATTTAGAAGAGGTCGAAGCATCCAAGACCACATATTTACGGTGAAACAGATAATTGATAAGTTCTCACAACAAGAAAAAGAGGTATATATAGGATTCATAGACATGGAAAAAGCTTTTGACAAAGTACCAAGGGAGAAGTTATGGAAAGTACTAGAAGGAAGGGGAGTAACTACAAAATAATAGACATAATCAAAAACATTTACAAAAATAATAGAAATTGTGTAATATACAAAAATAAAACATCAGAACCATTTTCAACACAAGAAGGATTAAGGCAAGGAGGGGGACTAAGTCCATTATTATTTACAATTTTTATTGATGAAATAATTTAAAAATCGTCAACCAAAATGGCAAAACTCCACGTTGGATACAGACATTTAGGAAGAGTGGATATATCAGAAGCAGCTTTTGCAGATGATTTAATAATTATGGCAGGGAAAGAGAAGGATTAACAAAAGAATATGGAAATATGGAGCATGGTTGCAGCTAAATATTGCACTAAAAATATTGCCCGTTTAGAAGCACCTTTAGGTATCCCCCCTTAGCATATGTACCAATAGTTATTAACCACGCTGTCAGACGTAGTGGAGTGGATCTTGCGAAGTGTACAAAAGGCATTACAAGTTCAAAATTGTTTCAGTCGTGATCGTAAAAGTATGAATGCACAGATACTTGATATTATTCCAGGCCGACGTCAGACCGTACTCGGACCGAGAACCAACCGTGATCGGCATTATAGTGTGGATCTACACTTAAGCTCGATTATGTTAACATTAATGACAATATTTTACATATCGTTACCCTAATTCGCAAATGTCGGAAGTCCAGTTTGATTTTGATTTTACAGGGGAGGATAAAAACGTCTTAGAGGAAGGTTGCCTAAATCGTACCACTTTTTACAATTTATTTATTTTCTACCTTATAATAAATCCCTGTGCAAAAGCACCATAACCCTAAGAAGTATTGGTTATTTAGACAGGTTAATCTAATTTTTAGTCACTTATATTGTGGTAATTTTTGCAAGGTAATACACTTTTTGTCAAGTGATGCAATCGGTACGATTTAGGAAACCATCAATTAGCTCCAAAACAGGAAAACGTTCACAATAACTCAGACAGCAACCGCACACTCACCAAACTTTGTCTCGCCACTACGACCAAGCACTAGTTGCTAGTAGCGCCGC
>CAJUYH010011174.1:0-11377 GCA_910591685.1 Galerucella tenella
AATAATTGTAAATAAAAAACCATTTTTCATTCCCAACTTTAGAGCCCTAGGACACCCTGTATAGCCTGGCAACACACATTCTAAAATCTGTCAAAGTATTTTCAATTTATTCAAACTCTCTTTTGATACTACTACGGAGAATACAATTCATTATAATCCTTCATCTATGATTTTAATCTGCTTAACTAGAGTAGTGAGAGGCTATTAAACTGATGAAAGTTCTATCGTCGTGTGTTGATACGTCATTGTTTATTATAATGCCCCACTAATGAAAAAAATGAGCACTGCAGACTGCAGAAGATGAGGTGACGCATATGAAGTCAATATACCACAAATAATAAATTTGAGAACCCCAGAAAGCACAGAAATCAACGAGAAATCACAGTTGAATCATACTAATCAAGGAATGACGTTTATCATATTATCTCTTTAAATACAACTCTTGAGTACCAGTCGTTAGAGCCATCAGAAGATCATCGGCTCTAACTCGGTCTCTGATCGATAATAATCGTAACACTTTTAGTAGTCCAGTAAATGAAGGAGGAAAAAAAGGCAAAGTTAACATTAATGACGCCCTGTTGGAAGTTGCTTTTGGTACAACATTAAACATGAGACAAAGTTCTGCATGAAAACACGTGCGAGAGCGGAGAAAATGGCCCCAAAAGACTATGAAAATAGGTTTTCAGCCAATATCTCCTAAAATATGGCAGTTAGAGATTTTCGGTTTAGATGAAAATTGAAGTTCAGGTCATTTTCTACAAAAATGGTCCCAATGATTTTTTCCGCAACATTAATATTTTCTGCAAAAAAATCGGGTTGAAATACCGGAAATTTTGAGACTTGTGAAATATGCAAGTTTTGTACAAAATTTGAGCTGGGGGGTGTTGGAAATCCATTATTTCCAATGTTTTGGATTGTGGAAACCAATTGTAGATGGCGCCACCATATTTTACAGATTGGGAAAATCCTCGGTACCATAAATGAGAAACCCTGTAACCAGACACTTTTGATGGATATTTATGTTTCCGAGGGTCTTGTTTTCCTCTCAGATGAGGCCTCAATATATACTTATTAGGAAAAAGGGCTATAAGATTATTTCTAGCGAGATGGACCTCACTAGTGGACCTGAATCTAGCAACAATCAGCTTTGCACATGTGGCAAAAAACTGAAGTTCATTAGGCTTTTGGTAAGGAAAACTGAAAATGCCTCAAGAGTGGAGAATATTTACCCATAATACTCGGCAACAATTTCTTGCAGATTCTCCGCAAATTTTTGCAAATTTTTTTGCAACCAGACTGATTGAGGTTTTTGGAATAACGAGTTATAAACGTTCTCCATGTTACATTTATTATAGAAAAATATATATATTTTTTATTTATTTATTTATTTGTCAACGGGAGAACCCAATATAATGATACAAGAATAATACATTATAGACTGAAATATTACATAGAAAATTTTTAACAAAAGTACAAGAGATTCGCGGGTTAATTGTCCGTGAATTGATGAAAAAAAGTATTTAAAAATACATTGCACTTATGACATAAATATGTTCGTCACCAGTCATCATCTGATTCTTGGTCAAGAACTTCTTCTGGGTCTAGAGCTCCCTCTAGCTCTACCCCGTCAACAACTTCTTCTGAGTCTACAGTTTCCTCTAATTCTACCTCTTGGGATAACATATTATCGCTGTCTTTATAATTCGAACACTGGCGTGACTCACACGAACCACAAATAGATGAGCAGACGACACGAGCGCCACGTAGAGCATATGCGCGACGAACGACGGAGGAAAGAAAGTAATAAATTATAGCGTATACATTTAGATATACTGGTTTTTCCCCGGGGTATCAAAGGTATAACTTATATACATCGATGGAAAGGTGGGAATTCCCCCATTACACTAGTTAAGGTGTTGAAATGTTAGAAATAAAGAGCAGGGAGAAAAAAACCACCAAAAAAAGTGCGTTTTTTCCTTGAGCCCGCGTTTTATAATTTCATAGAAAAATGGACGACTTCGTCAAAAAAAGTAATTGCACAATCGAAAGGTAGACATTCTTAGCTTTCAAATGATGTATCATAGAGACCAATCAGATCATGTATGAATTTTTAATTGATGGTTGTTCACAAAATTTCCCCGCGATCCAAAAACAGCAAAAATTTGGGATTCAATAAACAACGATTAAAAAAAAATTAGGGTATACAAATTTCAGGGATGAGGACCCATAATCAAGAAAATTTTTGGGTAAATTAGTGCAATACAAAAAAAATAGGAACAAATTCCTAGCGAGGTCAAAATTGCCCGGGAGCAGAAAGTTTGACCTGTGTTCCGATATGGCCAAAAGAGTGAAGCGTGACTCAGTTCACAGGGTATGATAGCAGCAGAATTCCTCTTTCACATGAATTTTGAATCATGAGAAAATATGCATTTTTCACAAAGTTATTGAATAATTTGTCCCCCCGCTGATGTGTAAATACACGGACTGTGCTCTCCGGCATACAGCACAGACGCTCATTATTCGAGGTGCGCTTGGTGCCGTTTTTCTCGAAACCGGTCGAATTTTCGAGAAAAATCATGGGGACCATTTTTGTAGAAAATTAACTGAACTTTAATTTTTATCCGAACTAAAAATCTCTAACTGCCATATTTTAGGAGATATTGACTGAAAACCTATTTTTCTGGTGTTTTGGGGCCATTTTCTCCGCCCTCGCACGCGTTTTCATGCAGAACTTTGTCTCATGTTTAATGAGGTACCAAATGCAATTCCAACCGGGAGATGATAATGAGGCGTAATTAATGTTAACTTTTTTCCTCTATTTACTGGAATATAGTTATATTATCCACGATAGTTGGATACAAACAGGACGAGCCTAAAGCAGTATTCCTAATATTTGTTACAAAACACGTTAAGTAAACTAACATTAAGAGTAAAACAGATATTGTAAAACTACAGTATTAATAAATATCAGAAGAAAAAAAAAGAAGGAACATTTTAAAACTATAAAAGCATGCTACCATTAACAATGAACCCAACTCAGAGAAGAAGAAAAAATATCAACTGTGGAGAGGTCACAATGATATTTATTATAAGCTTTGCAGCAACGATTCAGTGGATAATTTAGATAATAATAGGATACAAGCATAAATTTTGCTATTTGTGGGAATTGACGTCTCCTAACACCTTGCATGCCTATTTTTTCAAAAAATATAAACTTCACTTTTAAAACGACTTTGAAAATCATAAAATTTTAAAGTCCGCCAAAACGCGCTTTACATCATAAAGATGGCTGGCCCATGGTGTGACGTCATTTGTTTACGTTCTTATTCGTGTATCACCCTCTAAGTTCTTGTGACCTAATTTGTTTCTGAAAGCTTTAAAAATGGATAAAGCCGAAAAAAACTTTGTGTTCCAAGTATTGCATTGTTCCAATGTGTGAATCAACGTCTATTAAAACTCAACTCGGAATATTTGTTACTTTACCTGGTGGCGCAAGCAAAAATACACTTAAGAGAAGGGCATTATGGTTGCAAGCTATGCGTCGAAACAAAGACGATATTCCGACAAATACTACTACTTTTGTTTATGAAGACTATTTTATGGTAAGAACCTACTTCAATGCTGGTAATTTTTATTCTTGAATAGTTTGAGGTTATGTACCTATATGTCTAGGAATCAACCATAAAAACATCATTTTCTTACTACCCCACATCGAAATATGGTTGGTATAATATTATATAAATAAAACATAGTTTAAATCGTACTTACGATAATGCTTCAACTCCTCTTATTTCCTCTGCATTAAAGCAGCTGTTTGACTTCATAAATTCAAGCAGCATAAATGAGTCTACTTTGGGCAAGTTATCAGTTTGTGCTTTCACAAAACCTTCGCTAGCCATATCTTTACTCACAAAATATGAAAGAATTGTCACTGAACTAGTAAATAAAATATATTCTTCCAAAAGTTTCAAAATATCCTCGGTAATATCGAATATTTATGTCCACTTTCCACTTTATGTCAACTTTTAGAAATAAAAAAAGCACACACAAACGCGTAATAGTCTCAAACAAACATATAAATGATATTTTTACGTCGATGAAGCAATTAATAGTTGATTAAAATACAATATAAACACACAACTACACATAACCTAATGCAATACCGGCCATATTGACATAAGTAAACACAAGAGATATGACATCACACGTATGATCGGTAGCGTTCGGAAATCCTCGGGTTGTGGTCGGAAAGTGCATCGAAATTTGGATTTTATTTTAAAATTTGGGAGTAATTTCCAATGGAAACTGGTTTATTTCCTATTATTAGTAATTTTTGATATCATATTTACTATTATAAATTAATATCCAAGCAAAATATGAAATATGCGTGTACTCTATTGGTATTTGCTTGGTTCGTTATGAAGGTATGTTTAATTTTTGTATTGTATGCTGGTACCAAAAATGATAAATAGCTTACAATAGGTGAGGAGTCTATTAAACCATATAAAAGCATATCCCTTCAAATAATTATTCTTGTTTAAATCCATCGATTGATATTAAAATAATAAGTTCATCTCCACACACAGTATCTTTGGTCCATTTGAACTTGTTCCACCAGTAAAATCAAGTCACGTCCACGCGTCCTGAACTCTTCTAGGTTTCGGTTCTATGGCGGACAGTGATTGAACTATATACGGATAAAGTGTCCCAATATTTTATTCATTGGGAGAAACATTCGTTTGAAATTGACTCGAATGTCAAACAGAATAAAGTAGACGCTTTCCGGAAAAAAATTTGAGTTCTCTTTTTTATTTCCGTTTTTTCAATGTATGTGACTAGGAATCAAGAAATGTAAACAATCAACTTGTAAGAACACAAACAAGTCGATACAGAAAATGGAAGTATTTGTTACTAGAATACATTTAAGCTCATAATAAAATGATAACGGTGTGGAATTGTGGAATAATGAGCATAAAATTCTCAAGGCATCTGATTTATTTAAAATTAATCGATACCGTATTTGTGTAAATATCTTCTTCACAATTTTACACAATCTCACGTATACCTCGACCTATCCTTTTGCACAAGAAAATAATTTATAATTTTTTTTATTTCCGCATCAACCACATTGGTTATTAGCGGTGGAACAGCGAATGATTACTTTGTAAATAGGTTTAGTTGAACAATACAATAATTATATTTGGTATAGAAGCTCAGAATTGTTTAAAAACTGTACTAAACTTTGGATACTGCACTCCTTGAACACTACACTTAAATTGTTCGGTAAGCGATGCTGTAACCTTGTGACACTATATATGCGGATACTCACATACTTCACAGTACGGTCGACACTCCTTTGACAGTAGATATTGATGGCTGAGTCTGCTATGTCTTAGACGTAATCTAGTCAGTACAACTTCCATGAACCGATTGGGGGCATGATTTTGCCATGGTCTTAACAAAGATTTGATCTCTCGAGGCTGAGATTGCTTCAGGTTATAACTCCAATATTTCAAACCCTTGTGTTTGTAGGTGATTTTCAGGTAATTTAAAGGTTAGATTCTGCGTGATTATAATGATGTATTATGAAACATAATTTTTTCTCGATAGGTTTTATGGGTTACCAAAAATATGAGTTTAAAAAACACTCATTTCTATCGGATTAAGGATAATAAAAACCCAGTAAATCCAAATATTAATTTTATCCCCAAACTTATTTACGAGCGTTATAAAACACATTTTTAAATGTTTTTTTCCATTTAAAACCTCCCTACGCACTTCAGTACTCCAGCATGTATTTTTGAATAATTTAGTACCTTCATTTGAGCAAAATATTAAACCGCAGAATCAGGAGCGGGCCGGGTTTACGATTTAGAGAATACTTAACCAGTGGTTATGGAAAAAATTGTAGCTTTGGAAGGGGAATATATGTATATTCGCATATTTGGACGAGTTTTTTCGAGAAAAAATGAAATATTACAAACATATATTGAAAAGATTAAGTTTTTTTTGGATCGTTAAATATTTAGATGATTTAAAACATTTATATCGCAACAACTGTAAAAGAAATTTGAGTTCTCCTACTTTTTGGCTGCGACTTCTCCCGCAGAAGTAAAAAATGGTTCTGATAGGATTTTCAATTTGTTTTTCTGTGAAATTTAAAGTGGATTGGACCAATACAAACGTCACCCAGGGTACAAATTAGGAAAATTCCTTTTAATAGGATGCCTACGTTAAACAAAGAACATACTCTCCAAGTTTCAGGTTTCTACTATCAGTAGGCGTTTTGCTGCTACCGGTTGACTACCGATTCAATGGGAACGGTACTATCATTATCCTTTTCTAATGTGTTTTTATTTCTTTTTTTTGGTTCTTTCGCAAAAATGCGTTGGTCTTAATCATTGATTACTCTGACGTGCTTGTCCCTTTGGTTATTCGTTATGATTAGCTTTATTTCATTCTTTTATTAATTAATATCGTGTTAATTATATGGATAATCTAATCTCTAGAGAGGACCCAGTCCTTACAGATTTTTCTACTTTTTGATAATTTTGTACAAAATTAATCAATACCTCAATTTTTTCGAATAATTTTCAAATAACTAACTTTTTTATATTCCTATAGGTTATGTGATTATAAATGTCAACCGTCAACCGCTCACAAAAACACCTTACTCACCACGGTCCATGAATTTGCGTACAGTTGAAGTATACTCAAAGACAAAAGTTTGAACCGACCTGTCGCGGAAACGTTACGGTCCCGAGAAATTGTGTAACGTTGAGTCAACGGTACCTCGCGGCAAAACGCCTAGTGGTTTAGGCTGTGCGTTGATACGACAGTCAGTCATTCAGGACGCAGCATTTTAAATTTATATATCACGAATAGTCCTTTAATATATACTTAGGCAGTGAGAAACTTCCAAACCACCGACTGAAAGGCATCATTTTAAGCCCAAATACCTCCTCAAATATTATTTTGGAAAATTAGGCTATTACTGTAAAGTTATTTAACAGATACATTTATGCTTAATCCAATCCTGCACTACATCGTTTCGGCAATAAATTCATGAAGCGATGATCCAAATATACTGTGAATTAGATTTCATTTGCGACAATCTCACAATAAATTTTTCAACACCCTGCTCCCTTCCTGAACTTTCCACGCTCTGGAACTATTTGAAAGGACGGAAAATGCGAACAAAAAGAAAACCCAAACAATAACCAGTCACGTAGATCTTTCCCGACGGTCCGCAAAAAATATTGTACATAAATTGGATCGCGGAGTGTGGCTTCAACCTTGTGTTTCGGTGCATTGTATCGGTCAACGTGTCAATATAATAGTGTGTACAATGCGAAGGCAAATTTTAGCTGGCGTTTAGTTGAGTCAAGCTTCATTATAACGATTATAGATTCTCTTCTTACATCCATATATAGTCAAGCTAGTCGTTACAAAAAATGTATGGTTATGGATGTAGTTTGTGATAAAATACAGTATTGAGTTTCTCCAGGGGCTCATTCTCAGTCCCACGTGAACGTGGATATTATCTATCTATGATTCATAGACGTTGAACTTAATTTCGCTCCTAGAAAATTTGGAAATGTTGAATTTTGTAGTTAATTTTTAGCTAAGCTAGCCAATAATTGTACTGAATTGCTAATATTCTCCAGTCTTTGGAAAAATCATACAATTTTGGAACTTACGTTCGACATTTGACTAGTTTTGGTGCAAGAATGAAAACCCTGATTCCTCAGCAGTAGGGAGCATCGGAAAAAATACTCCTGAAAGTATAAACATGAAATATTCGACCTAAACTGAACTACGGCAGTTTCATTTTTACATAAGCCACGAAATATGTTTTGAAATATCCCGCTGTAGTTCAAAATACAAACTTGAGGCAGTAAACAATCTCTTTATGTTGTTTTAGATCTAGTCCTGTTGAAAATTTGCGAAGCTAGTGAACCTCATTAATGGTTAAGGCGTCAGCAAATGTCTTATATAACCTTTCAAGTCCAATTCACCTGGTAATAACATTATTGACATATCAATTACCCCACTAATTTAAACTTCACCCTTTCTTTCTTGTGATAGTTACGCCAGAGCTCAAGATGCATCTTGGTACTTTCTTAAATCAGATTCTCTTAGCTCGGTACTTATACAGTAGTTTTTTGAAATAATACTCATAATTATAACTAACTACAATTAGCTAGTAACAGTGACAGATAAAAGCGATGAAGATGTAGAGATAGACGAAAGAATAATGAAGGCCAGCAGAGCCTTTGGAGACCTAGAAAATTTGATAAAATCAAAATAATAAACAAGAACAACAAATATATAATAAATAAATGAAATTGATAGGCTTGGAACAGTGAGTAATATAAAGGAGTTGGAATAACTAGTAGCAACTTTATTAGAAGGTGAAAAAACCGTGCCACAGTCTTAATCTGGTTATTTCTGATTACTGTCTGGTGTATAGGTAGTCTATAAGTAATTTTCCAATCATTTCAACATATACATTTATCCACCCGTTATCTAAAAATAAAATTTAGTACTTAGATTAAACGTAGATTCAATACATTATAACTAATTGAATTTGTATACACACACTATGATTAGCAAATGTCTAGTTCAATACGGTAATTATTGTTTAGCCTTGTGATTAGTTCAATATAATTCGTAATTACGGATCGAATCAATGAAATAATTTGAAAAGCAGTGGATATTTAACCTACCTATAGCAGGTGGTTCATGAATGGATGATTTACAAATCATTTTGGAACTTTGTTTCCTTTGCTTCCTCAGCGACCCTTTGATGTTTTTTTGGTTGCTTAACTGAGTGTGTGAGGTATAGAGAGAGAAATATGCTTTAATGTCATGAAAAATTAACAAATATTTGGAATGGCGATAATTATTAATGAAATAGTAAACATTCACCGGAATTATAACGACAATTTATCACATAATATAATTCGCAATTTCATTTATTATTATTTATTCAACATAATTAATAGTCTGGGAGCTGATTACATTAAATGTACTGTCATTGTGGAATTCTAATTCAATTCCATAGAAATTGACAATCATACTAACAAAACGATCTCAATGCTCGTTGATTTAATTGGTCTTGAGTATATTGAAAAAAAATTATTCAAAATAAAAGTGAAAACATATTTTACCATCATCCTGAATCTTGAAGCATTATACTGCTCTGTTTTGTTCATTTTTATTATAAATTATTTTGTATAATATACTTCAGAGTTGAGAGCAAGAGAATTAACGCGTATTGAGGCCATTTTCGCGATGAAAGTACTTTCGATGTCACCCGGCTCTTTGACTATAAACAGGACTCTACTGTCTTTGCGATTGAAACACTTTGATTAAATATGTTTTTAATATCCAACGATTTTGATAATTATCGAAGTCATTAGTAGAACAGGTGAATGTTGACTGTTTCAAACACAAACAAAATTGTATTTCAGTTATTCATTAATTTTAAATATAGCTTGTTATTTGGTTTCGACAAAGTTAATTTCAATTTGGCTGTCACTGTATCTAACGGGAAATTAATTGTGTAATTTGTCAAATAAAATTGGTTTATGTTAATCATTATATGAGGGACTTTGAGATAAATAATTAAACAACGATAAGGGATAATTAATAAAACATAACTTATATTTATTGATTTTCGAATTATTTGCGAAGCTTTTGAATTTTACAAAAATGATAGATTGTACATATCATCTATTAAAGATTTTGATCTGTACACCGTACATGAACCATTAAGAGTAGGTTCAAAAATCGGACGTAGAAAAACACGTGCACGATATATACAGGGGTCACGAATGTGACAAACATTTTTTTGAGAATTACTTTCTCCATTGATTTCTGTAGTTAAAATGTAATAAAAAATTTCCATACCCGAGGTTTTAACGTTCAGCGGCATTATATAGAAAATTATTTTCTACCAATTTTCCTGTGTCTTTATTCTATCAATTCCATACATACGTTTAAACTATGAAAGACTGTGTACTTACTTTTGTCAATTGAAGTTTGGGACTATTTTTTCCTTGCAAATAATTCAATTATTTCAATTAGAATATACACTGTGTTATTTATAAGATGCGACATAGGGATTCCTGTACAAAACTGTCAAACAAGAGCTAACTTTTTCACCAAATAGCGTTCATAAGAAATAATAACAGTATTTTTAAATAATATACTAAATTATTCACTAAACACTTTTAAAATTCACGTATGAAATTATAATGCAAAGTCATATTTTGATGTAGAGATAATAACTTATGATTTTCGCCGTGTCGGAGATTGCTTTTTTTTATCTACCATATTCTATTCTCATGCAATATGGATTCCGTGTAATATAAAAAGTACTTATAGTCAGTTTATGTGTTTTCATCAGCTTCGTATGAAGGATCAATTACGATTAAAACCCTTCACATAAAACGATCACGACTTTATATTGTTCCGACGTCGAAATCCGTGCAATTGGAAAGTTCGTTCAAATTTGATTATTCTCTATTTATTCCGTTGTTGATCGAATCAAATTTATATTAAAACACGATTCGAACTATTCAAGGAGAATTTGAAATGCGACAACGAGGCAGGTATTTAGAAATCTTAGCAGATCCTCGACATAATCTAATTAAACTATTCAAGGACCTCCAGGACAATTCGATAATTACTCTACTGAAACAGTGTTGCGGTTATACTCCTGAATCATCTCCAATTACACCCAGTTATTTTCAGATCTTCCGGTTGACATTTTGGGATCAGAGCCGGATCGAAGAGTCCTAAGAACAATACGGGTCTGGAGATAAGAACGTTAAGATAAGGAGTTCATTTACATAAGATTATGATTGGGAAGTCGAGAGAAAACTTTGAATAACCATATTATAAACCGTATAATCTAAAAAAGTTATAATCACACCAAATAAATGTATGGTAGGTTTGTCTGATGCTACAATGTATGCCGAAAAATCATACAATTCACGGCATTGCAGCTTGTGCAGCGTGACCGCCTAATGAAAGGAAGAGGGTGGCTTCATTCTCATAAAAATTAAGCGATACAATTAAAAATATCAATAGATAGTGAAATCAATAAAAAGGGTTACTATACTAATACATATACTATGTTGCCTATGCTGTGTTATTTAGAAGATGCGATACATAGAGATTCCTGTACAAAACTGTCAAACGCGAGCTAACTTTGTTACCAAAAAGCGTTCTTAAATTCGCTCTGGTTGAATTAAAAAATAGATGGTTACGTTTAAAAAACTCGAACTACACTTTCATACCACTTTCGAATACTTTCAACCGCAAAGGAGATGGCTGACGGGTAGAAGAACGGGAAATTTTGAAGTTG
>CAJUYH010011175.1:0-11377 GCA_910591685.1 Galerucella tenella
GGTTTTACCATTGCACTGAGATTTGATCGCATATTTTCCACAGTTGTGCGTGCCTCTCTTAAACGTTGGGTGAAAGGATTCGCTCTGGCTCTTTCGCAGTTGGTGTAGTACCGAAGAATCTCTTTGGACAATTCGGTACTGGCTTGGTCTTCGATAAACTTTTCGGGGGCCACGCAGAGATCGCTCAGAGCCACGCTGGAAGCTGTTACAAAACAAAAACCATTTATATTGAAGTCGATCGAATATGTATACTTCGGCAAGTTTATCTGAAGCCTTGAAAGAAATGCAGTCGAAAACATTCTATATTGCCACGTTTAACTATGAAAAATCTAAAGTGCTAAGTATGTAGTGTTAATAATCAGAAAAGGGACATTTATTATTAACAATATGATCAAACGTTAATTCTTCAATGTGCTAGTTTCCTTGGGTTTTTCTAATAACATTATTTTTACAATTCATGAATATTAAAAGATGAGCACTTTTCCAAATTTGTTACGGGCTTCTTCAAGCTCTGGCAGCGTTGTACGAAAACCATAATAACCACACCCTCCGAATTACATAATTGGTGATTTTTATTGAAAGCCGACTACTTATTGGCAAGCGCGTGCGAGTGTTCTTCTCTCTTACTTCGTCGATTGATTGATATTGATTTATCCATTGGCGTTGGTATTGTAAGTTACCTTTATATTTTCAATTTTACTTGGTAAAATAGGTACCGTACGCCATTTGTACGTTTATGACATATTATATGCCTCGCCTCTTACCGATGCCCCTTAGTTTCAGATAAACTTGCCAAACTATATATGTATACAGACGTCGCCAAATACTTTGGCTTTGTTTTTTTGGAGTGAAAACTTAATAAGGCGCGTTGAGCATTTTTTTCGGTGAAGAATAGTTATTTTCCTAACAAGTGCGGAAAGAGATACTTTCCCGCACACGACTGCAGTTGACCCGAACGACGCGAAGCGGAGTTCGGGCAAGCGGTCAAGAGCGGGAAAGACACTTTACGCATGAGTTAGGAACTTTATTTTTTCTACGACCGTATATTCAAAAAAGTATACAAACCCATTTTTCAAAAGTTATTTTATTTCAACATAAATATACAAAACTTCAACCAAAAACATAAAGATGACGATGAAGGTGACGGCAACGGTTTTAAGTCATTTGTAGATGAAAGAATTGTATTTGATATATTTTTCTCCTATCAAACCCGGGTGGTTGGATAGTTGTCTTATGACACTACTTTGAGAAATGTACAAAATGTACAAAATATCTTCATTATTTTATATTTTCAAAAAATTAAAAATGCAACAAAAAGCTATAAAAGATGTAGATTTTATTTGATGGACTATTTTATTCACCTGTTGTAACAATATAGTTATAACTTCCGAAGTAAAAAACTATCTAATAAGGTCAAAATTTGCATAATTTAACTTTCCCGCACTAGTGCGGGAAAGTGAGTTAAAACGCACGGTCGTAAAAAAAATCATATCTCATCGTCAAGCTTTTATGCAACACACAATACTTTTGGTTATTTGCCACGTTTTTATGCAACACAGTTAACAATGAAGTGTATATAGTGTTGCATCTATTTGCAAAAATTTGTATCCACCATGGACGAAAAATAAAGTTTATATAGGGGAATGATGAATTTGTAAAAATTCTCATTTACCATGGACGTACGGTAAAAAATTTCAAGGGGGTTAATTCATTTGGACTTATTTCCTCCCATCACAGGCGCATGAGAAGATTTTTGAAAGAGATGTGAAAATTTCCATTTACCAAGGGAGTACCATACAATTCTCAAAAGGGAAACATTTATATAGAAAAATGTTCATCGACAATGGATGTAAGGTGAAGTTTGTGTTGGGGAATCATTGATTTGTGAAAATGTATTAAATAATCAAAAAATCTCACCCAAATAAACACTGGCCATTATGTAAGAAGCGATGACAGCTAGAAGTCCGCACACCGAAAAAGCTATAAGAGCGCACCGATTGTGTCTGGCGACTCCGACCAATAAAATCACGCAAAGAATAAGCAGAACGCTCAAGATTCCCATCGTTAACGGCCATCGTATCGCCTCGGCTTTTTCTCCTAAAGATATTGTCGATGACAAATTAACACCTACCAAAGGCGAACGAATATCTCTAGCAGCATTAGCGGTCGCATTCCGATTACCTGAAAAAAAAATACAAAGATATTAGTTTCGCTCGCATTTAAATCGGGTAAGTGAGGAGTTCACTTACTTATAATTTTTTTAAAATAACCGTCAACTTCGTCGAATAGACTTTTATCTTTATGATGTCCTTGGAATACGTTTGATATTTCTTTGATTTGTCGGTCGGCTTGTATCCTTAAATTGCGTTCAATATCTTCAGTGTGGTTGCGAATTTGAGATATGAGAATATCTACTTGTCTGGAAATTTAAATAATAAAATATCAAACTTCAACACAGAAATGTCAGATTTTACATGTTTACCAACTCAAGCTTAAACACGCCTACCAAAATATAAACAGAAATGTCAAATTTCATCAGTTTCATTCGCATAACTGTCAAAATATAACTATAAATGTTAAATTTCACGTGGTAATACCAGATTTGGTGTCGTAAATGACAAAATATAAGCAAAAATTTCAATATATACGTGTTATTAACATGTATACTAGCAAAGAAGTCAAAATAAAACCAAAAATATCAAATTTTACTTCATACTATTAGTTTTACCAACTTAAATATCAAAATTTCACGTGGTAGTACTAGTTTTGCTATCTCAACTTTCAAAATATAGCCAAAATTGTCAAATTTTACGTGGTATTAACATTTTTATCAGCATAGAAGTCAAAATAAAACCAAAAATAATAAATTTTACTTCGTAAGTTTTACCAACTTAAATGTCAAAATTTTACGTGGTAATACCAGTTTTACTATCTTAAATGTCAAAATATAGCCAAAATTGTCAAATTTTACGTGGTATTAATATTTTTACCAGCATAGAAGTCAAAATAAAACCAAAAATAATAAATTTTACTCCGTACTACTAGTTTTACCAACTTAAATGTCAAAATTTCACGTGGTTATACCAGTTTTACTATCAAAAATTTCTAAATATAGCCAAAATTGTCACATTTTACGTGGTATTAACATTTTTATCAGCATAGAAGTCAAAATAAAATCAAAAATATCAAATTTTACTTCGTACTACTAGTTTTACCAACTTTAATGCAAAAATTTCATAAGAATTGTCAAAATTTCATGAGAAATATCAAATTTTACGTGGTATTACCAGTTTAACCCGCATAGAATTCGAAATATAACCAGATATTCCAAATTTCATGTAATAAAACCAGCTTCAACACAACAAAATTTCAACAGTTCATCAAATTTTACGTAGTATCACCAGTTCTGCTAACTTAGTGGTCAACAGTTTACCAGATATCTATGTGATAATTGCAGTGTCACTATCTTAAATGTCAAAATATAACCAAACGTCAAATTTCACAGGTTCATGCGTTTTGCCAACATAAACGTCAAAATATAAGCAAAAATGTAAAATTTTACGTAGTACCTACTACCATTTTCAGTATCTTAAATGTCAAAATATAACCAAACGTCAAATTTCACGTGTTCATGCGGTTTGCCAACATAAACGTCAAAATATAAGCAAAAATGTCAAATTTCACGTAGTGCTACCAGTTTTACTAGCTTAAATGTCAAAGTATAATCAGAAATGTCAAATTTGACATGATTATACCAGTTTTATCATCAAAATATATCGAAAAACCCTGTATTTCGAAAAATTTGAATGACAAACACCATTCGAGAGGAGCTTCGTATAATAAGAGATACTCGAAGATAAAAAGAAAGTACTTACCTTCCTTCGTTGAGTGTTTGAACGACTCCATTGTGCAAATCGTCATTACCGTAAAGTCCTATGCCGATGCCGGCACAACAAAGGACCGATACCACGGCTAAAATGACTTTAAGGGTGGCTATCGACTTTGAGGCTCTCGGTTTTCGATCACAACATCTCGTCAACAAGTAAATGAGCAGCACAAAGAGCGTTAAAATCAACCATATCGCTGGAATTGAACCAAGAATTCCCAAGCTCTAAAAAGTTGAAGAGAAAAATTCTTGAGTTAATTAAAAAAAATGTTCCAGGCGTGTTAGATTAATTTTATATTTTTAGAATTGAACTTACCTCTAGGTAGACGGGATTGTTGGGCTCGAAGGAACTGTTGACATATTGAAAAGTGACGTTTACGTGGGGCAGAGAATGTAAGAAGCGTGCTATCAAAGGATAGGTGTACGCATCATCGGGCGATAGCATGCCCATGCCCCCCGAGATGGAGAGCGGCCCCCTTTTTAAACGGGTATTACAATCTTAGAAAAAAAATTGTTAGTTGCACGATCACACCATCTTTTTTTTTTCGTTTCAATATTTCTTCGATTTTATACTGCAATTGAAAAATATAGATAAGGTTTTTGTGTATTATTGTGTGCTTCGGTGTGTTATATTATACAGGGTGTCTAGAAACTCTCCTGCCAAACGGAAACTACAGTTACTAGAGGTGGTCAATTTAGCTCAAATTACCTCAATCCGAAAATGCTTCCTAAGGGAGCTACAGCCCTTTGAAGAAGACGTCCTCATATGAGTTTCGGATTAAGGTATTTTTAGCTGAATCGACTTAAAATCACCTCTATCATAGCTGTGGTTTCCGTTTGGCAGGAGAGTTTCTGGTCACCCTGTATGTATCAACGTCTGACTGAGTGTTCTCGAATGTTTTTGTGTCTAATTAAGTGTTTTTGTTTGTTATTGTGTGTTATTGAATCAAATATTGTTTGATTACATGATTTTAGTTGTTTTTATATATAATTAAGTTATTTTTTGTGTTATCAAATGAAGACTTGAAGTAAATAATGGGCTAAGTGCCATAAAAATATAAATTAGGATTTTTACTAAAATGCGTGCTAAGAGTCAGCCAGTAACCGGGCTAAGTGGAAAGAGTTTATTTTATAGTTCAAAAGTCTCCGCAAGATAGAGTCTGTGTAATTTGCAGTCCTGGTTTTTGTAAATAACGGGCTATGTGCCACTTGTTACGACCGTCACGTCGTATCTACTTGTATATCTACGGGTGTATATATAAATTCCATATAAATATGGAAAATATAATACAAGATAATACGACAAAAAGAAGTAAAGGAAAAGGAAGATCACAAGAAGAAAGACAAATCAAAAGATGTGAGGGAAAATCGTATATTAACAAAAGTAATATCCTTGTAAGAGAGAAAAAGGAACCTAAAGGCGAGTTAAATGGTTACGTTTTTTATTAATATTATTTTTATTTGCAATTCCCTTTTAAGGTCATTTGTAAATGTAAATACAAGTGTCGAGAAATTTCTCATGTTCACAAACTAAAACTCTTTCATGATTTTTATGGAATGAAAGATAATGTAAAACAAAACTCATACTTGATGGGATTACTCTCAATTTCTGGTGTGAAACGAAGAAGACACGGCCAATACGAAAGCGTGTATTTTACTTTACCAGATGGCAAAGGCAACATAGTCCAGGTCTGTAAACAAACTTTTCTAGAAGTGTACGGTGTAACCAAAAGAAGGATTGAAACTCTTGTCAAAGCTAAAAAGTCAGGAGATGTAGTTTACACTGAGAAACGAGGAAACAAGAAAAAAATGCGAAAATTTACAGAACAAGACGAAAATCTAGTTATTGAGCACATTCAGTCATTTCCAAAAGAGCGAAGTCATTACAGTAGATTGAAAACCCAAAAAGAATATTTAAGTCAAGACCTTAACATGAACAGATTGTACCTATATGGCATTTAAAGAAAAGTTTCCCCAGACGCAGATATCGTACCGTTATTATTATACTACGTTCAAAAAGAAATTTCCCAACCTAAGTTTTCATCATCCTCGTACTGACACCTGCGATACTTGCGATTTGCTAACCATGCAAATGAAGAATGATCCTAGCAATCGGGATGCAAAGCAAAAACTTGAACTCCACCATCGTAAATCTTAAAAGGCTATGACAGAGATGAGACATGATCATGAAAATTCCCAACTTCCTTCAAGCTCTATGTGTACGATTTCGGTTGATCTCCAACAAGTTCTGTCTCTTCCTGCTTTAACACATTGTCAGATGTACTATTTACGGCAACTTTCGTGTTACAACTTGTGTTTGCATGTAGGAGACAATAACAAAGGTTTTATGTTTTTATGGCATGAAGGAATAACTGGAAGAGGAGGAAATGAAATTGCCTCGTGTATATTGAAAGCAGTAACCAGTAAAGTGACATATAAAAAACGGCTCACAGTTTGGAGTGATAACTGCGCTGGGCAGAACAAGAACAAAATGCTCTTGTTTCTGTGGATCTACTTGGTTGCTCGGGGTTGCTTCGATGAAATTGATCATAAATATCTAATATCTGGACACTCTTTTCTTAGCTGTGACAGAAATTTTGCACAGATCGAAAATTGAAGACGACGGGAGACATGTCAAGTGCCTATGGATTTGGTCCGGCTCATGGCAACTGCTACACCAAACAACCCATTCATGGTAGCTTTGATGCAACAAGAAGATTTTTTTAATTTTAAATCTGCAGCTGAAAAAACATTAAACAGGATGATCCTGGACAAGTGAAAATACGAGAAACTCTTAACGAATTAGATGCATGGAAGGTTACTAAAGTTTTCAAAAAGAACATCAACACTCAAAGTATTAAGACTATGAATTTAGAACCTTTAGAGTGCACCAGCAGAATAAGCGAAGAAAAAAAATGAATTTAAGATCGGTGCTGCCATACATTAAAGAAGAAAATAAAGCATTTTTCCAAAATTTGTTAGTTTAACAATTATTTTCTAACTAATTTTTTTGTAGTATTGAATAAAAAAATATTAAGAATAAAATCTTTAATGTCTGACATATCCCAATATCCCATTTGTACGCTATTTGTTGTGGCACTTAACCCTTTTCATAAAATCAACATTTTTTTATTATTTTTTTCAAGTTCTGTACCTATTTCGTATTACAAATTTTAATCAATAATTAGTCTTACCTTTATCTGTAAATTATCAACGTTTTTTTATTAATTCTATATTGTTAATACAGCAACATTATCTACAAAAAGTTGATTTACTCAAAAGTTTAGTTTTGGCACTTTGCCCATTATTTACTTCAAGTCTTCAAATGTGTAAGTGGAATTGAGTGTTTTTGAATGTTGTTGAGCGTTTTTGTGTTATTATCAACAGACGCAATGTACTGAAGTATATATACATAATATATAACTTCAATAATAATAAAAATATTTCCCATTTCAATAACTTCTATTGGCAACGCCAATGATCCAAAAACCCACCACCCTATTATTATTAAAATAGATATTTGTTCCACCGATGTTGATTTTAGATAAGACGCCTAACCGTTGAAGTCTTTCAATGTGTTTTTGAAGATTAACAAAACCCTTTTGTTATATTTATATGTACCCTACCCTATTTCTGAATGGAACTCTGTGACGATGCATTCATTCATCTTCTTGGTCATATAAAAAGGCAGATTCGCATTTATATAAAGAACATATTCAGTTCCAAAGTGTAAATACATAAAAATGTTACAGAAACATCTGGACGGATTATACATTAGAGGTGAAAACGAGAGTAGAAGAAACCTCGGAAGAAACATGAAAAGCGTGAATAATTGGGAAGGAAATAACTCAGATTTAGCCAGTATGATTATTATTTCAAAAAATAGTTGATTAAAATAAAAAGTCGAACTAAAGATGTCAAAAATTCCCAGCTGTACAGTCCTATAGTTGGTTAACAAATGACATATTATTTTTAGTACCTCATCAATCATCATCCTCCAAGTTTTTGTTACGAAAAACTGGATCACCCTGTATATTATAATAAACTTTTGTAAATGCAAAGAACTTACAATGAAAACGTAAAAAGAGACGAAAGTGAGAGTGGTCGTGGTAAATATCCCGGATGAGGGCGTGGCCGAAGATCATTCGAAAGATGCGAAGAGCATTTTGTTGTGTGCCTGCCTATGTTTAGATCGATTATCGGGCAAGGCAAGGGCGGCACTACTTATGGGCATGCACCGAAACACGCAATGCCGGCCGTTCACGTAAAATACCATTCGGATATTTATCATTTTTTATTTTATTCTTCCTATGAAACTGAAACTTTGTACCTACGCTAATGATAATAAATTGATATACATAAAGAGTACCAGGAAGACTTAGTCACCTTTCGAATAAATGCACTGGTATTATTACTCATTGTTTATTCTAAATAAGATTAAAAGCAGGAAATTGTAAAATTGTATGGATACGAACAATAAAATGATGTTTTTTCACAAAATAAATAAAATAGTTATTTATGTATTAAGTGCGAAAAGTGATACATTATTGCTTGAGAATAATGGTAAATACTCGAAAGCAATAATGTCACGTTTTTGCTCGTAATACATACAACATTTTTTCTGCAATCACTTAATTGTAACTATTAAAAACAAATATAAAGTAGAATTCATAAAAACTGTTAAAATGTGTCATTTTAAATATGTTTCAACTTTTTATATCTGTCACTGTCAATACAATTGTGTTTGTAGTATCGGTTGTTATGGGCTACGACATATTCAATTCAGCATTGAAATAGGCCAGAGGCCAGTGGTGGAATATCGTGACTCAAAAGCTACTGATTGGAGTGGATATAGAAATTCCCTTCAACGGTACGTTGGGGATGGTTTCACCACAATCAACAGTTGTGATGGGATAGATACTGCAGCGGAAAAGCTTCGCGAAGCAGTGATCTCCTCCTATCATGAAAACTGTCCACTAAAGACTAAAAGAGATAATCGCAACTCTATTTGGTGGAACAAATGCCTAGAAAAGCGAAGAAAAGAAGTTCGACGACTATTCAACCGAGCTAAAGAGTCAGGCAACTGGGAACTTTATAAAACTACTCTAACAAGCTACAATAAAGAAATCAGAAAGGCAAAGCGGGAGTCTTGGAAAAAGTTCTGTGAGAGTATTTCTGATATACCTCGTAGTACTAGAATTCACAAGATTCTCTCTAAAGAGTCTATTGCCGAGATTGGGTCGATGAAGCGACCTGATGGCACTTTCACGACCTCTAGAAAAGAAACGTTGGAGCTTTTGATTAAAAATCACTTTCCTGGAACTGGATAACAATCGACCTCCGCACTTTGAGGGCGCTAGGCGGCCAAAAAATATCGAATGGGAGGCTGCCAAGGAAGTTATCACAGCACCGGCAGTTGAATGGGCAATCTCAAATCTTTTCAGCCTTTCAAATCTCCCGGTGAGGATGGCATATTTCCAGCTCTGCTGCAAAACGGACTGGAATTACTTCTACCCATCCTCATTAAACTGTATAGAGCTAGTCTGGCGTGGAATTACATACCACCCAGTTGGTTGGCGGCTAGGGTGGTATATATACCCAAAGTGGGCCGCACAGACCCACACCCTAAATCAGTCAGACCAATTAGCCTAACATATTTCCTTCTTAAAGGACTTGAAAATGCACTGGATTGCTACATCAGGCGGGTAGCTTTATATAATTCCCCCCTGAGCATCCATCAATATGCTTATCAAACTGACAAATCAACAGATTTAGCTTTACACAACCTTGTTGAGAAAATCAGACAATCCCTTAACAACAAGGAGATTGCGGTGGCCATATTTCTAGACATTGAAGGAGCATTTAACAATGCACTACCGACCTCCATTGGTTCAGCTTTGACTGAAAAGGGCATCAAACCAACCATTACCGGTTGGATATATGCCATGCTCACAAATAGGACAGCCACTACATCCCTTCAGAACGAGACCATCAGCTTTAAGGTTTCCAGGGGCTGCCCACAAGGCGGAGTACTATCTCCCCTACTGTGGTCTATCTTGATGGATAACTTGCTTAGCGATCTCGAAAGAGAAGGGGTAGAAGTGCAAGCGTATGCAGACGACCTTGTCATCTTGCCAAGGACCAAGTCAGGGAGGGGAGCATATAATATCCTTCAAAAGACGTTGGACGATGTCCACAGTTGGTGTCAGAGGGAACAGATGTCTGTTAACCCTGGCAAAACTGTAATAGTTCCCTTCACTAGAAAAAGGAAGTTGGAGGATCTTCCACCACTTTCCTACAATGGTGAGGTTATTCCATTTGCAGCGGAAGTAAAATATTTGGGGATTATCCTAGATAAGAAACTTACTTGGAAAAAGTTATCCATAAGGCCAGACTATCTTTGTGGACATGTCGCAGGATCTGTGGAAAATCTTGGGGCTTGGGACCCAAACAAATCTATTGGATATATGTGATGATTGTTAGACCAATGATCACATATGGAGCTATTGCCTGGTGGCCAAAAGCTCTCTGGATTACAGAGACAGGCTTGTCTGGCAATCACTGGTGCTATCAGCTCCACACCGTCAGCAGCCAAGGAAATCCTTCTGGACCTACCTCCTCTCCATATATTTTTGGAAAGAGAGGCTAGATGGACAGCATACAGAATTGTACATATTTCTAAATGCACAAATCGGGCTTATGCAGAACGGAGCAGAATACTAGCGGACAGTGAAAGTCACAGTATTCTGGGAATGACCTCTGACATAATGCCTCCAACAGTAAACTACGACCTGCCTTACACCGTCCTAATTCCAAATAGAGATGAATGGGTCTGCAACAGCAGACAGCTGTTGGTACACAGACGGCTCAAAAACACCCTCAAGCTCTGGTGCAGGTGTATACGGGAGCAAGCCAATCTCATACATAGAACAATAAAAATTTTCTCGGACAGCCAAGCGGCTTTAAAAGCACTTAGCTCTCGCCGTGTAACATCTAAATTGGTTTTAGACTGCCAAAAAAAAGACTCTCCTCAATAGGAGAACCCAATAAAGTATTGCTGGTCTGGATCCCTGGCCATTCTGGCATGGAATGAAACGAGAAGGCAGACTTTCTTGCAAGGGAGGGTGCCGCACGTGTTTCTATCGGAACCCACAATTGGCATCGCAATAAGTTTTGCCAAACAAACACTAAATACCTGGACAGCAAGAAGAGCTTTAGACTTCTGGCATAATTTACCAGGATTGGTTCATTCAAAGGCTTTTATACATCCTTCGAAGTATGTCTCCAAACAAATGTTTGACCATAGCAGGCATGACCTACGTTGTCTAACAGGCCTTTTAACAGGCCACTGTCATCTGAATCATCATATGCTAAAACTTGCGACTGTCGGAAGATCCGACTTGCCGTCTTTGTTTGGAAGATGATGAAACAGCAGAGCATATAGTTTGTGCCTGCCCCGCCGCGGCTCGAATCAGGTATCTGATGTTTGGC
>CAJUYH010011176.1:0-11376 GCA_910591685.1 Galerucella tenella
CATAATTTGTATTTAAAATTCTGACATAAGGATTAGTTTTTGATATAATAGATCTTGCTATAAATATTCCTGGTAATAATTCTTGTTGCTTGACAACTTTATCCTGTCTTAAGTTTCTGAAACTTTCTACCAACCGATAGACTTCACATCTGGGCGGTATTGCTATAGTATCATATTCCGGATTATCAAAAATTTCTAATGTTACTCTATTTCTAGATTTGCAATCTATGTATAATTTTAATTCTGAATAATCTAAAATTATATGTTCTATCCCTACCTGGAATTCCATTCGTAGGTATAGGAAATTCCTCTTCTACTACATGAAAACAATGTCTAAATGCTACACCCTTAATAAAAAAAAAGTTTCTATTGTACCCAAAGTTTCAATTTCTGCCTGAGTTATTCCTTTAATATTTAAGATTTGTGTTGTTTTTATTAAGTGATGTGGAGAATTATCTGAAATTTTTAATAACGATATATCTGCACCTGTATCTAATATAAAAGTATCTATATTATCCGATATGTCAGTTTTAATTTGCATAAAGTTTGAAAGAGTTAAATCAAAGTTATAAATATAACGATTATTGTTAAGCAAGTTGTTCAAAATTTTGGATTTTTCACCTTTCTTTTTCAAAACCCCAATTCTTTTTGTTCGTCTTCCTCTCTCCTTTCTTCACTTCCACACATTCTTACATTCCTACAATTATTGTTGAACCTATTGTTAGGTCTTTCCCTATACTAATTTGAACTACCTTTATACCAATTGAATCTCCTTTCTCCTTGATTCTCCTGAAATCTCCTATTATTGTCGTAGTTACCTTTCCTATGAAAGTTATTTCCTCCATTATGATTAGCATAAGAGTGTCTTCGCTGAGGAAAATACCTATTTCCCGACAAAAACTTATTCCTATCTGCCTTATAATGCAGAACACTCTCTGCGTTGACTGATTGTTTCCCACATTGATGGAAACCAGTTTAGTCATCACCTCTTGTGGTGTTGAAAATTTCCAGCTGCTATAACGGTTTTTATCCGTTCTGAAGCTGCGTTGTCTAACAATGATTTTACTGCTGCTTCTGTAGTATACTTCATTGCTAAGTGTACTGGCATTCCTTCTGCCAAATACGCGGCTTGTGAACTTTCGGTCAGTTTTTCCATTTCGGAAGCATATCCGACGAGATCTTTATTATTTTGCCTTATTTCACTTAGTTTAGCACTTATCAAACTAGTGCTGTCTCCTCTGAGTCCTTTCTTAAGTGTATCGACTATTTCTCTCAGAGAATTCTCAGTAGTGATCAAAACCCCGGCTTTTCCAGTCAGTCTTGTTTTCACGAATAATACAGCATTTCTCTCATGCTCTGCTGCGTATACTTGAAGTAAGCTAACCGCATCTACAAAAGACTGTAGTTTGCTTCTCCGCTATCTCCATTAAACTCGTTTGGTAATATTTTACCAGCTAAATTGGAAAAATCACTCATACTTAATGCCATTTTATCTTTGCTTGTTGCTTCTAATACTTCTTTATTAATTAAATTATTACGCGTAATTAATTGAGACGGAATTTTATACCGACAATCTAACACTTGAAATGCTTTCTCTACCTTATCTCTGATTTTGTTAAAATATAAAATACATGTATTCTGCTGATCCTCATCCAACTTATACCAATTCTTATTTATTAACCTAGAGAAATTATTAAATGAATCACACAACTTATTTATTATATCTATATGACTTTCTGAACTTTTAGGAACCTCCTTTTTTAACACTCGCTTACTATTCTTACGTATATCTTCTAGAATTAAATTCAATCTAATCTCAAATTCATCCCACGTTACTGCATTTCCATCACTCGAGGACATTTAAAATTAAATGATTCATTATCAATGAAAGGAAATTTTTTAAAAATATATCAAATACTAACACAACAACAACAAAACAGAATATATCCTTAAAGTTTACAAAGAAAATTCTCACCATCTTAAAGATTCAGTGTGCTTTGCTGTAGATTTCTTCTTATTTTCCTCTTCAGTTGTCTTCTATAGTTCTTAAATATGGACCATCCTGATTGTAGTACCAAAACCACAATGATATAAATAAGGGCCTTCATCTCCAGATCTGCTTTGATTTCTTCCTCTTGAACTATGAAATTGCTGTTGACCACACCATTTTCCTGGACCTCTTGCTTCGTTGATTTACCACCCATGTTTCACAGCATTCCAATTGTTTGCAGGATCGCCATGTAATGTATGTATCCTACTATGGACACTAGGTGAATTAGAAGTGTGGAAGGGCCTCTGAATAGGTGGTGTTGCTGGTCACTCGGTGTGTCATCTTACAGGAATAAAACAACTACTGGAATCACTGGGACATGTTCTGTTTATTACCTTACTTTACTATTATACATTAACCACTTATTACTACTACTAATTAGAATATTAACTAGAATATATTCAGAATATAATAGAATGAATCCTAAAACACTATCGTTAACATATAGTCCAGTCATTATATACATTTAAAAGTGAAAATGAACCGAGGAAGCCAAATTTTGGATATCACGTGGGGGGTGGCTAGAGAAGCTTAAGTTCAAATTGTCGACCAAAATAACCTTGTGCAATTTCCGCCATCTTGAAAAAACCCTTAAATTCAGTTTTTTCATCATAACTCGGTTCCCCGTTGAGATACGAAATTTTTTATAGAATACTTTTTGTTGCTCTTCTTGCGATCTACAATTAAGGCCCTATGCATTTTTCACGTATCGATCGTCGTTTTCGAGATATCGATCAAAAATATCAAAAATTTGGGTAGAATTTTTTTTTTCGCTATTTACTTTTTTCTGGTGAAAGATATCGATAATGTTTGAAATAAAACTTGTAGAGCGTGTCCAGACCTACAAATTCGTTTTTTTATTTCTCATTTCCGACAAAAATTACGACCTCTAGCGCGCCACAAAGTCAGTGAAACTGTGCCCGGTCAAAATGGATGGAAAATGGTTCAGGGAATTATTGCAATACAAAAAAAATTCATAAACCAGCCAAATTAGAAATCAAATACATAAAATTTATTGAGTCAATATTTTCTAACATTTGTTGATGCTCCACATGTCCTCTTTTCACACTCGCCGCTAAGAGAGTCTGAACAGCTCTCTTTTTAGCCACATAAATATCGTCAATCAGAGGTTTTTTGCAAATGAAACAATCACCCATTTTCACACAATTTTTCAAACACGTATGCTCGCTTCAAAAGACTCGAGACAACTGACTGGAATGCTACGAATAAGGAGCAGATGTTCCGGCACGAACACGAAAAAAGGGTCTTTTACACCTGACCCACGCCCAAACTCTAACGGTCGCATAGTCACGTGCTCCATGGCGAGACGCCATGACGCGCCATGGAGACGCGTCGGGCGCGCTGGAGGTCGTGATTTTTGTCGGAAATGAAAAATAAAAAAACGAATTTGTAGGTCTGGACACGATTTACAAGTTTTATTTCAAACATTTTTTGATATCTTTCACCAGAAAAAAGTAAATAGCGAAAAAAAAATAATTATCCCCAAATTTTTGATATTTTTGATCGATATCTCGAAAACGACGATCGATACGTGAAAAATGCATGGGACCTTAATTGTAGATCGCGAGAAGAGCAACAAAAAAGTATTCTATAAAAAATTTCGTATCTCAACGGGGAACCGGAATTTAAGGGTTTTTTCAAGATAAGGGAAATTGCACAAGGTTATTTTGGTCGACAATTTAAATTAATATTTAAACGACGAGTCAAGTTCACCGTTTGGTAAATATAAATATTACTGTTTATGTTTATTTCACGCTCTGAACTTGACTTCGTACGTGGGACCTTTATATTTCATATTTATAAACGATTCATGCTTTATTGGAATTAGCTTCAAGGGAATTTATGTCTTTATTTATAATAATAATCAATAACTTAATATTTCGGCCGAAAGGCATCGAACGGAAGCACAGGCGAAACAAATAAACACAACTGGAAAGTTGACGGTTGATAACCATTTTGTAACTTTCAATAATTGACAGTTCACGTGACGTTCCCTCCGTCCTCCGATTGGGCGATTCTGCAACGTCACGCTACTAATGCGCTCTCAAGCGGCCGGGCTCGATATTATAATATTGGGTACAAATTGTAGATGAGGGGAATGAACGGAAGTGACGACTTGACATTGACAGATAAACTAATTAATTCACGCATGTGCACACAAATTTGCGATCACGAAAACTATAAGTTAAAATAATACCCTTCTTGGTGTGCGTCATCGATTGTGACGTATATCCGGGTTTTCGGCATGTCGTTTATTTTATTTGCTATTTTGACATATAGCTAATCTTAAATTTGATAAATAAAATCATCAGGATTGTATTTAGCCAAATTTGAAAAGGCTATGCCATTAATAATTACCAGCTTCTTTTTCTAACTGAAAATATATGAGAACTTTCAAAATACTGATGTTTTTCCGTGTATTCATGCATGTTTTTGTATTATTCATATAAATAGAACAATAATATTAATATTCACTTTTCATAAATAATAATTGACCGTAAACAACAAAGTACAGACCTGTCAAGAACTGTTAGAGTGACAGTAGAAAAAGACGTAAGACTTATTGCCGCTACGAAAGTAACGCCTTAATGGTATTTTAAACTCTCGATTGATGGGTTGAGCTTGAGCGTAATCTAAACATCAACCAATCAATTTTTGTAAGTCAACGATTAGGGTTAACGTTTGTAATACATTTAAACGGTTCATTATTGTGATATTTTGATTAGTATTAATCACAGATCTGCCTTTTTTTCCATTTCTTCCTACGTAATGTGTTAGAAAGACATAAACAATCGATGACGCACACCAAGAAGGGTATTATTTCAACTATACTTTCTTTCGCCTCTTGTTATATGGTGTACTCTGTGCCTCTGCGTTGTGAGCAGTGCGCTACCTACTGGACTAATCTTCTCACATACAGCGATATCGAATTTGACAACGTTGGATTGACATAAAGATTGGTTCTTTAGCCTCTTGTCGAGAATACCATAGAGAAATATAATATAATGAGAGTTGTCGACCCTGTAGTAACAGTTGGCATCACGTCGATCGAAGCGCACCAGGAAGGGTTGTTGGAACTAATTTTTGAGGGCGGGATATTTAAATTGGTTAGTTAGGATTGTCGGTATGAACATCTCACAATTTGTCTAAAAATTGTTTATTATATAATTATTTCATTACAGAAAATTAAAACTTATTTAATTTTTAAGAATGAAATGATTATAATCAATAAACAATTTTAAGACACATAAATTAGATAAATGAGAAATCAACACTAATATAAAATTTTTATTAAACTGCACATAATATAACAAATAATCTACATCTATATTATTATCATCAATTCATCGAACATTTACATATTATTAATCACAAAATAACATATTTTTACTAAACTTACATTATATTTAGGAAAGTTTATCCAATATCACATGCAATTGCACATTATTTTAGAATTATTCACAGAAACTGCAAAAATTTAAATAAAAAGGAGTTAGAAAGTAGATTCTTCATTCCTATGAAGACAGGAACAGGTCTGAAACAAAATAAATAAAATGCATTACCTTAAGTTACAATTTGTTAGGTAGATGAGTTTATTTGAGGCTATCTATCATTATTGTTAGAAAAAATAAGCTTTCATTTCACAGGCAATACTGGCAATAGCTACAGTATTTTCAAAAGCTTGGGTACCTACTATTATTATGTTCAACTACTTTTGGTAGTAGTGTATGATCTAAGGATTGCAAAGGTAAAACAAATCTAATAAGTATTTTGCATAATGAACCTGTAAATGCATTATTATTAAAATGATCTTTACACAACCTTTGATCCTTTGATGTAGAAGGAAATTCTAAAATGTACCTCTGTTCACTTTGATTGATATCAGATGGAAATTTGAAAAATGTTTTATTCTTCCTACAAATTGCTAAGTGGCCAAAAATATTTACCAAGCAATACAACTTGGTGATGATATTTAAAGTTTACTTACTTTTATTTCCTTCATTAGAACTAAAATCCTTAATTCCTTAATAAATTTATAAATAAACTAATTTTGTAGAATAATTATTGACACTTTCACTATGACTTTGACAAGCAGAAGCTAGATTCACACCAGCCAATGTATGATTGATTTTGTATATTTTCGTTTTTAATGATTTAAAAGTTGATATACTAGGATATTTCATAATATTTATCGACATTGAAGGATAAATAGTGAAGTGAAATGTAATTTATAACGTTTTAAACCATTTTATTCTATTTCCCTTTTGTAAAAAGTCTTGTAGTTCTCACGACCGAAGCGACTCGATGCGCGGGTCAGTTGCGCAGAAACGTTGTGCCTTATACCGCCTATACTTCAATCCGTCTCTTTTATTTTGTCTATGGAGAATACCTCACCTGTGTTTTTTGGGCAAGTTATCCCCTGTGATATTGACAATAAACAATAAAGAAGAAGAAGAGCATGTCAATATGTTATTTCTATGAACTATGATGGAGCATCATGTGTGGTTGAGACTTGAGACCATAAATAAATTGAGTTGTGACGTGTGACGTGACTTCAGTTTATAAGTATTATTCTATGGACCTGACGTAGAATGCATATAAACATTTCTGCTAATTTATGGCTTTTGGCTATGCACTTATTTTTGATAGGATTTGCTTCTTATTGCATTGAAAATTTAACTACAACGATGGTGTGAGTTATAGAATTTAGAGATGAATAGGAATTGTTTTTTTTAATCCCTCAGCTGTTAGCTTTTTGTTGTCTCACAATATCCTTCACATTCAAACTATTATTATGAAAAGTTCTAAGGCGCCTATAAAAACTGTCTGCGGGTTTTGTTCAGGTGAAGTAACTGAAACAGATGGAAACATTACTGAAGTTCACATGGATATGATTCAAATTCTACTTCCAGACTTAGTAAGTACCTACTTACTATTTTATTGTTATCCGCTCTTTTTCCACTACTTATCCACTGTTATCCACTTGTTAAGCCAAGTCCAAGATCAAATAAGTGAAAAAGTATATCGAAAATCCCATTTAATGAAGTGCTTGACAATTAGTTGTGATCTTTAAAACACCTTGTAACTTGCAACAAGTTGGTTGCTTTCAGGGAGAATATTATACATGACACAATATTGATTAAGACTTTTAACAAGGGTGGTTTAATGGTTATTGATAAATGATAATTCCATTTGACCAATTTTATATCTTCTATCTATGAATTATTGATATTTTTAAAAAATTGGTCAATTATCCTTGCATAATTACCTACTTATACTATTCATTCTGGAGTAATATCAAATATTTTTTCCTGAGGTAATTCTGTCAATAGGAGAAAAATACTATTCACAGTATTCACCCATTCTAATAAGTATGTAATACACATTTATATGTGTAACTATACATTTTTATAGTTTAATAATTGAATTTCATTTCTTTAGTAATAAATAAATCTACATATTTCTGTTATTATTGAAAATTGAATATGATTATTCAGTCAATTTAAATCCTCACAAAGCATGGCACTGTTGTTGGAATCTGTTATCTTTGAGGTGTGTATTGCTATCCTTGTGTTTGAATGAGAGAATTGATTTAGATGTTGGATACAAAGTGTGTTGTGAGTATAGCAAGTGGTTTATCTACTGTTTTATTATTGAAGATTAGGACAGTAAATTAAAAATAGAAAGTAGGAATTGCTTACATAACAAAAATAATTAACAAAGTAAATTATCTTAATGGCACACAATCACACACACACACACACACACTGAATCAAAATATTTCTCAATATTTTTTTTTTAGAATTTACTTGAGGTTGAGAGAATTAATAAATTGAAGATCTGTGAAAGCTGTGACATCATAATGAACGAAATTTTCAAATTCAAATCTACATGTCTGGAATTAGAGGATACTATTTACAATTATAAGACTGAAGATTCAAAACAATTAGATTTAAAAAAAATTCTTGGACTTACTGAAGATACCTTCAGTGGCAATCAAATATGTCGAACGTGCCTTGGAATTATAAATAATGATTTATTTGTTTTTATTAGTAATGATAACAGATTAATCAAACAACATCAGGAAAAATGTTTGTCGGAAGTGGTAAGTAGAAACAATATCTTGAAAAAAGTTTAACTATGATGTTTTTGAACATGGGTACATCTAGTATTCTCCAATCTATAGATAATGTAACCTCATCGTGAAACAACCTGTATATTATACACCAAAAATGAAATAATTGATAAATTTATGTATACATTATAATTGGCAGTATACAAGGAGTTTTAATGAAAATTTCAACGATAAACATTGCTTAAAATGTTCATGTAGGTACCACATAATATATCAAATTTGAAACAATTGTAGCAGTATACGAGGCAGTATATTCCAATTCGTTAATCATTTTCAAAGAAAAGATATTATTTGAGTTACTATTGTATACCCTAGCATAATTTGTACTTTTTTCAGAATTTATCATTAACAAGAAAACCTGCCATGTGCATTGATTGTGTAGAGATGCTACAAAAATATTTCAATTTTATAAGTTTGTGTTTGACACATCTTCGAATCAGTACAAATAAAAAGAAAATCGAAAATAACTCCAAATCAAATTCCAAAAAAAATCCAGAACAACACAAAACTGAACAACCCTTCATGGAATACACTAATACAGGTGCTGAACCAGATGCAATAACTCTTTGCCCAGATCTATCAGAAAACAACAAGGAGCAAGAAGTGGAAGGAGAGATAATAGTGATAGAGGACTCTGATGATGACAATGAAATAGATCACTTCAAACAACAAGCCATAAAAAAAGTAGAAAATGGTTGTTTGATTGATGTCATTAATCCGGACAATGTGCATATCAATAAAAATCATGAACTACGCTTAGAAAATCAGAATGTACGAGAAATGTGTTTAATTTCGAACCTAAGAGGTTCAGTACCAGATGATGAGTCAAAAATTGCAAATAAAAGTGAAAAAGTTATATCCAACGAAATATGTGAACAAAATAACTCTGACACATATGGATCTCAGGCAAGTGTTTTGCTGTCGGACCTAATACTATCAAATGAATCTGAAGCTTCTAGTGAAACCACTGAAAAAGTTGATGTAGATAATAAACAAAATAACAATGAAACATACGAATCTCAAAAAATCAATTATCATTTAATGGATATCATAGAATCAGTACCCGTTGATAAGCTTAACATTTTAAGTAGAAGCACAGAAGTCAAAACCAATGGTATACTGGAGCAAAATTACGATGAGACGTTTGAATCTCCGATTATCAATAAGTTTATAAGAGCGGAGTATCCTATTACCGAAAATTATGTATCAACAAATAGTGAAAGTGATAAATGCTATAAAGATAGTACAACTGAAAATAATAGTGGCATTTCTTGTGAAAATGATATAGATCAAATTTGCATCGATTGTGATCAAAACGATAACGACGATAATAATATATTTATAAAGAATGACACAATTGTTATTGCAAACAATGAATTGGAAGCTGTTACTGTTAATTGTAAGAATACATATGATGAAGTACTAAACGAAACCATTAATAATAATTATAGTAAAGATGTTATAGCAATGGAAGATAAAAATGTGAATGATGATATAATAATAATAGAAAACGATACTTCTGAAAAAAATAGTTCACTATCAATTGAAAGTAATAAGACAAACAAATATAAAAGGAAATTGAGAAGCACTACTAGCGGTTCAAACTATACTAGAAGTTCAAAGGTCCTTAGCTTCGACCATTCTGATAACGATGACTCCGATTTTGATCCCGTTGGTGAATTAGAATATATTAAGTAAGTACTTACCTAATAATTTTTTTTGTATAAGTGGTAAGTGTACCATTGTCTGATTGAGAGAGGTAACTAAGGGTATCTTGGAAATTATTAATTGTACTTATAATTTGGGGAAAAAAAGTGCTGGTAGTTTTCATTTTCTTTGATCTACGCTATCCAGACTCCTCTCTCTGGGTTTATGAGCTTACCAAAAAATATTGACATGATGTTATAAACCTTGACTTATTAAGAAATAAGACATGTTTCATATTTACTCTGTTTCCTAATGTGAGGGCATAATAAATTGTTAATGGATTGAATCCAATGTTATTCACAGTATTTAAACATTTTTTTCTACTCCTATACTTCAAGTTGTTAATTGAATGCCAACTTTCGTTTTCATAATGATACTCATTATAACACTGCCCAGATAGCAAAAAATATTTTCTAAATATTTTTAAAAAATGTTTGTTAAATATTTGTAGCGACAGATTTTTAAATATTAAACAAATATTATTTTCAAATATTTAATAAATATTTGTAAATATTTATTAAATATTTGTTTTAAATATTTATGAGATATCTGTTTTACAGTTGTTTCAAATATTTATTAAATATTTGTTATATATATATATATATATATTTATTATATATTTGTTATTAATATTTTAATAATTAGGTACATTATTGGCAAGTTAGAATTCTTTGGGATCCTGCAAAACTATATAATGTCTTTCTATTTAGTATAGATGGTAGGGTCACTTCAAGGTTATGAATAATACAAGAATTGTTTCTGTAAATAATAAAGTAATTATTATAAATACAGTATGTACAAAATCTAATTATTAGTCTCACCTGTAAATAATAAAGAAACAACATTCAAACCTATTATTCACAAGGTTGTCTTATAATTATATTACAATATAAAGTTTTGTTTCAACTACCACGTTTTCTCTTAATTAGTTCTTTATTGACATATGTGAATTCAATCTAGCCTACTCTCTCTCTCCTCATATATATCGGCGATCTAATTTACCGACATATTCACGCGCGCAATTCAATATGATTAAGGATGTTTCCTTACATCTCCCCCCCTCAAGTTAAGGAAAGAAAGAAGAAAAAAAAACTATTCCTTTTTCTTATTAAAATGCATATGTAGAAAATTATTTACTATAATCCTTACGTTATTAATACGTTTTCCACCCCCGAGGTAGGGGCTGGAGTAATTTTGGAGGTGTGGAATAGATTATATTCTGATTTTTTATGCCCTATATCTATTTCATACATTGAATTTGATACCTTTCTTAGAATTTTGAATGGTCCGATTCTTATTCTATCCAGTTTTTTTCTATTTATTCGATTGTCATTTTCAATATACAGGGTGTGGCGCGACAAGTTTTGATTAAAAGTAATGGCGGATACAGTTATGTTAAAAATCTGAAATTACGTAGCTGTAGGTTTTGGATGACGCTGAGTTCAAATATAATGTTGTCCTG